>QYAI01000098.1:0-169095 GCA_003988855.1 Arachnopeziza araneosa
AAAATAAAAACTTTAAACTTTAAACTTAAATAATAAAATAACCGCTAGTCCGAATTTAGTAATTAGTAGCTTAAAAGAACCGCCTTTTAAAGCTTTATTCGAATATAATTTTTTTTATTTAAAAAGTACTTAAAAACTAGAGAGTACCATAGCTCTTTTGATTTTGCTGGTACCTTCTTAACAAAAAGTGCTGGTACTCTCTGAGAGTACCAACGGGAACAGGTGTAGTGTTAATATTATATATTTCGAGACTAACTTATATAAAAGTTTTATCAATATCTGCTTATTGTACTTTATGTACTGGAGCGATTTTTTACGCTATATTAATGTATACGAAGATACAACAGAGTGGTTTAAGTCCCATATACCTCTTATCATGCCCTGACCTTTCAAAGCCGATACAAAGCTAGGTCTATCACTAATTTCTCCTTCAATATGCAATGTTCGAACGCCAGTTGTAGCCCACGCACTCGGACGTTGTTGAGAATATCTCTGAGCAGACTCTGTAGTAGAAGCAGGGTCTCTATCATAATATAACGTGTTGAACTTAGGTACTAAGACTGCATCGACACTACCACGTATTTCATTTGGTTGTCCATCAAGCCCACATTTGAAGGCCGAGAGCGAGTCTACACCGTCAAAAATACCGCATGAGTACCATCTAATCTCTCCAGAAATCGGATAATAGATTCGCCACACTTGAAGCATTCCAGTGTTCACCACCAACGGTACGATCCACCTCCAAGGGCTGCTATCAGTCCTCATCAAGTCGCGGAGCAAACGAAAGTAGGCGTCTTCGGTACATCCGGGCCATTTTGTATCTCCGACAAACAAGAGTGTGTTCGGGTCAACAAAGTCGGTAAGGAGTGTTTTGGTTCCTGGCGGGACACCGTATTGATCCAGCTGAATAGCGTCGGTCATTCCTCTACTCCACAATACCTCCCCGATATCTTTACCGGTTGTGAACATCAAGATTGTCTTGATAATTTCAACGTATGGAGTCCAATTCATAATATCATAATGTAACGGGCTAAAATTGTCATCTTCCTGGATCGCAATGGCATACCGTTCCTGCCAAGCTATCCATTTTCCCCGCCATTCTTGTTGTAGGACCCTCATGTCAACTGCATAACTAAAAGTCCAGAGCCAACCGTCGAATTTCAAGCCTTCCGTCGTGAGCGTCATTCTTTCAGCTCGAAGCACTTGCCCGTGAAATGCTCGAAGTTTTAGCCCCGGGTCGAGATTAACTACAAGCTCAGAGCCATCCCGCCCTGTGGCTTCATCTTCGACGCTTCTGTTGTCAAGGTGATATTCATTATGAGGGCTAAGGCACGCTTGGGGGTTAGGTAACCAAGACATAGTCTTCCAAGAAGAGGGAGAGTTCAAAAAATCACCAGAAAGTTTCATGGTCTCTCTTGCTCGATATCGCATTAATTCAAAAGGAAGGGTGTTCAGATTCACCTCAGCCCAAAATTGAAGGAGTGAAATGTCGCCGTTGAGGAGCGTTAGCACAAGGAAGCAAGTAGTGAACCCAAATCCCATAGACGTGAGTGCTTTCGTATCAAGTCGAACCTTATAGTCGCACAGGTTGGCTAAAATAGCCAACCTATCAGCAGCCCGACTGTTGCTATAACCCTCGAGCAGGTTAAAAGCAGCAACTGCATTAAAGGCAAGTGAGCCCCACCGCATTTCTCCCATCGTGATACGAGTAGTGAAGCCATTCGATGCGGCCAACAAGTCTCTGAGAAGTCTATTGGGATCATCTTCATCCTTCGGAAACATATTTGAGAGGGTAGAGAGTTGTGAATAGACAGCCACGGAGTGCTTCAAGAACTTGAGTTCTTCCATGCCAAACTGCACTTCTCCAGGTGGTCCTACAAACCTCTCGCCAGGGGTTTGGACACTTGATCTACAGAGGAATGACATGACTACACCCGATAGGATCGCTTCTTGCAAGATCCAGGCACGTGTTAACCACCGATCCTGAGAAAGTAGTCGCATTGCAGCTGTAACTGATAAGATCTCTTGTCGGGAAGCTGCGACCTGAGTTTGTCGGGCCACGTAGGAATATCCCCTTTCCAGTGCATATTGTAATGCAAGGAGATGCGCTGTATCGGTAAAAATGGTGTCCATAAGAGCAAGAGGCCAACTTGACTGTCGATAAACCAGATCCATAGACTGGATTCCCAATTCTTGATCTTCCCTACTGTCCTGCCTGATACATTCCTGGTCAATCCATATAAAACGTGCACCCACAGAAGCTGCAAATTTGATAGCGCGTTCGACAATCTCTCTGGGTGCAGTTCCCTTATCAATACCTTTTCTAGTCCGAATTTTAAATCGCTTATCTTCCTCCTGCGGTCCACCCTTCTGGCTCTTCCAGCAATAAGAGACTGCTACATAATGCTCCCGGCACGTAAAATCTTCTTGTGTGTCTGTTAAATAGAGAGAATCTTTTTCTGCGTCTGCTAGCGTGAACGGGAGCCATGGAGGACAATTGCAGTCTCTTGTTTGGTCAGCATTTGGATAAGCGACCGGAGCTTTTTCAACAGGAGATAAGAATCGGAGACTTCGCGCCCATTTTTGCGTCTTCTCACGCGGGATTGTATGCTTTGATATTTCGATAATCTGGGTGGTGAAGGTCGTCCCATCCGAACTGTGGATGCTATCAAAGTTCTTTTCAGAATCGAGCTCCATCTTCCGCTCCATACTAGGCATCGTGGTGGGGTTTACAGCGTCTGGGAACTGACACTGAAAGCAATTCGCTGGTGTGGTCGCTGGTTCAGTTTCTGAAATGCTTGTCACCTACAGGTAGAAAGGGCGGCCGTGACATCTGAAGATAACCGATCTAGAATTAGAAAATGGGATGATTAAAGTCGGCTACTCTGACGCGCGCTTCTCCAGCCCAACCTTTGAAAAGTTCAAGGCAAACTACTCAGAGTCGAGTTTCATCACAACAGCGTTAAAACTTTAGAAGAGAAAGCTAATGTCCGAGATCCTTGACATTTCGAGATTGACACTTCTAATTTTCAGAATTTTCAGTTCATTTTTGAAATCCCTTGAACTTTGGGTTTTCCTGCTTGGCGACCAGCCCATGAGGGTTGCTTCCCGATGAAGTCTCCCAGGACCAGCGAAAACATAGAGAAAACAGCTTCTGAGGGCACGTCAGTGCTTGATCTATCGATGTTGAAAGTATCTGCCTATATCGGTGCAAGCCATCGCATCTGACTTGTTTTCTGTGGAAGCAGATCTTTTGAAACAAACTTCATCCTAATCAGTCATTTTAATCAGGTTTCTAAAGGCGACCTCTTTTTATCAGCTCCCAGTTGTGCGGAAAGACAGCACAATCGGGAATATTGTTGCAATGGAGTACTCGGTCAAGTAGATTTCACCAGCGCCCCTGCAGATTCGGGATATTCAACGTAGCCAAAAGGTTATATTTCAATCCGCTCATCTTTTACGGCTAATGATAATACATAAAGTTCGTAATGAGCACAGAATAACTCCAAGCAACCGAAACCCCTGACTCCCAAGTCTAAGTTTTGTAACTCCGAGTACTTACAAACAGGTATCTAAAGCCTTAAATTCTAAGCCCTTCAACGCCAAAAGCTAACAGACATGCGAGAATCTTAACTGCAACTGATTGTTAGCGATCTGCAAGTTACAATAGAGGTGGAAGCTTACCTATCTCCAGAAGATTAGTAGCAAAGGCGATATACTCTCGGCTTGCTTGTCATTCTGTTGTATTCACAGCTCATCTGGCGCTCATAATCTCAACTTTCCCCTTCGCACATTTGTACTCCTCCTGAACATCCCACTCTTTCGTCCTCGTAATGCCCATTTCTCCACATCCTGCTGAACTCGCTTCGCTCTCTTCTGGTGGCAAATGCGTCACTCGACTGAAGCTTACTACCTTGTCTGGACGGAGGGGTCCAAGATCCTCATGATCATTTGGATTTGCGGGAGCAAAATTGATTTCGTCATTATGAATGGAAGGAATATTAGTCTCTGAGTCATTGGTGTTCGACACAGAATTTCCAGATGTACCTGCGCTCTCATTCAACCGCACTTCACTTAAGTTGTCCATTGTGAAGGAAGATTTCAGGACAGAATTTTTGTGGTCGGAGCGTGTAGAATAGAGAAAACTGAGCCTGCTATTCTTCGCATAGGAATTGTTCGTTGAGTGGACGGTAGTTGCCAAATTACCCGACACCATGTTCTCTAGAAAAGGTCTGAGAAACACTACACAGGCCATGAAAATGGCAAAGTTAAGTTGTATGGTGGTGCTCAGATAGCCGTGATACAATGAGAGAGTTTGGTTGGGGTAGGTTGCGAGGGAGTAGATTCGCCAAACTGTAAGCGGAATAACTCTGGTGGCTTGTTAGGAGGTCTTTGAAGTCAAGATTCGTTTGGAAATGGAAGAAAGCATATCTTACAAGACTCGGCTTCCAAAGGCTATAGTAACCACACTCTTCCTTCTCCAAGGCATTCTCAGGGACCAGACAAGATACAATGGTAGAAGCATAATCATGATATCCGTTGCTATATCAATAGCACCATTGATTTCCCAGAAGGTAGCCTACCCAGGTTTTAGTGACTTTAGGTCCGCATCAAGAGGAATAAATATACCGTATTGAAGCATTTCCCGGATATAATGGCCCACGGCGAAGGCAGCTGGCATTGAAAAGCAATCGCAAACTCGGCGCCAAGACCCCAAAGAATAATAAAGGCTTCTACTAACGTGTTCAAAAGTTCGAATCGTGATTGTGGCGATAGCGCGCGAAGATATACCAACGTGCTCACTTTTGTAAGGCAGAGGGTGGGAATGTAAAGTAGCTGTGATGCGTAACCATACTACTTCAAAGTAAGTGGTGTCACCGCAAACCAAGCTTGAATCGTCGCTTGAAGGTCGCATCTGAGATGACGGAGAAGCTAGAGGAATCACCTTTTGGAACTCCGTAATCTGGTCATTACTAAGAGATGACTGCGGCCTGCCAAGACCGTTTGCGACCGCCATGGAGATGGTGGCGGTCATTGTAGAGCCCAAGAGCTTTTATCGACATAATTAGCACAATGGCTTCCAATTCCATCGCTTTCACGAAACACACTCACCATGGTAACAACAATTAACCCATCATCTATCGTCCATTTCTGAAGCACACTGTATTTACTCCAAATGCGTATACACACGCCGAGGATCATAACGGTCGTGCCAAACCAAGCGGCGAGGTTGACCACAGGCCCTTCGTTGGTCTCTGAAACGGTAATGGCCATGTTGATTTCCTATGAGTGAAGCTGGAGGCAAGATGACGATGAAATATTTTGCGAAACTTTTGAAGATACAGCCCGCCGGCACCTACGTTTGCTTTTTAGACGCGTCAGGCGATAGGCCAATCAGGTCAACGGGGGCGATTTAAAAGCGGATGTCCAGCCGTTGTTGGGCAATCTGCGACGGCCGAGGGGAAGGGGATCCGGAAACCAACAAATGAGACCAACATCTACTAGCGGGCAATGCAGGTCCAGCATCATTTGGGAATGATACTTCATGTTCAGCACACTTGATGCTCTTCAGGCTTTAGGCTTCAGCGCATGCTACAGTAACGGTCAAGTCGTCTTGTGCCAGCATTGTCAAGGGGTCCGATCCTCAGCGCCACGTAATCTCAGGAAACAAAGCAATACGCCCTTCTTTGCACATCGTACCTATGAAGGGGGTGCGGACTCCCCTTTTCCAGTCAGAAAGAGGTGGCGTTGAAAGGTTTCCAAAGGAGTATTTCATCGTTCGATCGTTGGAGGCCCGAGAGTCTGTGATCCGTGGGGGGGGGAGGGTTTCGATGATGGAAGAGTGGGAGGGAGAGGCATCCCGAACAGGGAGCGCGACTGGTTTGGGTGTGTGGAGTCTGGACCGCCCCGAGCCTGGAGGGGAGCGATGGTCCGGACCAGGGGCGGGCCAGCGTGCTGCTGCGTGCTGTGTGGACACTGGACACTGGACACTGGACACTGGACACTGGACACTGGACAGGCGGATCAAGCTGCTATTGAGCCCCGAGACGGATCCAGGGGTGACGTGCCCCGGAGACGGAGGGGTCGTGCCTCCAGATCTTGGTCCTTGGGAATTCCAGAATACACCGCCCATAGGCTGTCGGGCTTCGGCATGCGTAGGTTGGATCCCTCGCGACGATGAGTGGCCAAACCCTCCTTCGAGGCTTAATGAGAGGCTTGATCCAAGGTTTTGGTGAGCCAAAGAGCTGCCAATCACATTGGTGCCCCATATCCCCCATTCCCACTGGGATTTTTGTGTCGCCTTGCGCGGATCTGAGTGCACGGCTGTCCCGGTACCGAAGCTGTCCCCAGCTCCTAGCTTTCCGCCGCTGCGGTTTTGCTTTTCTGCTTATTGTTTATCACAAGCTAGAAGTATCGAGGTTGGAGAAGCTCAGCAGTCTTCGTAAACTGAGCACAATTTCCATCTTTTCCATCTTTTCCTCGATAAAGCTGTTCCAAACAATCTTCGCAATGGACGACAAGGCTCTAGCCCATATTGGAGACCTCGAGCTTGCCCATCAGCCTGGAAGCGTAATTCCAGGTTCGGATGTTGGAGGGGTTATGTCCAGAGATGATGGAGAGATGGCCTTCTATGGCAAGAAAGCACAGCTCAAGGTATGCCTCCTAGATGATACAGCCGCTGCAATGTCTCGAGACTAACAGATTGCAGCGAAAATTCGGGTTTCTATCCATCACCGGCTTCATTTGTAGTCTTCTAGCAACTTGGGAAGTCATGTTGGCGTAAGTTCCAAGAACAATCCACTCTCCAATAGTGTTATGGCTAATGCTGACTTGCTCTGTGAAGTGTCTTTCTCTATGGATTTCAAAATGGCGGACCTGCAGGTCTGATTTATGGTTACCTTTTCTGTTGGGTGTATGAAGACTCTCGAACCTTCGTCTTGGACTCAACTCCACAAGACGCTAACTTGCAACAGTGGCACACTTGCAGCGATGGCTTCACTAGCAGAGATGGCTTCAATGTATGTACAAAGACAAGGTATTACGTTTCAAACAGCTGACGGGGGTTTAGGATGCCATTAGCAGGCGGGGTATGTTTTTCGGTTTTCGAAGGGCCGTCCCAGAATGTTTGTATCCATGCTAACCTCGCTAGCAATACCATTGGGTCTCTATTCTAGCACCACCTAGCTCGGCGAAATTCCTCAGTTACATTACAGGTGACGTCATACAAACATCCCAATCATACACCACACTGACTTTTCGCGAAAGGTTGGCTAACAGTAATTGCCTGGGAGGCTGGCCAAGCTTCAGTGGCTTTTCTCGGCGCAACCATCATCCAGGGACTTCTCATTCTTAACCAGCCCACTTACGTACCTACTCGATGGCAAGGGACACTTCTTTACTATGCCTTTCTCGCTGGCATGGTTTTTATCAATACTTTCTTGGCGAGATGGCTCCCCCAAATTGAAGGAATATTTCTCTGTTTTCATGTAGTCGGGTTTTTTGCAGTCCTGATTCCGTTGGTATATCTCGGCCCACACGCCTCAGCGAAAGAGGTCTTTACAAATTTCCTTAATGAAGGAGAATGGAGTAGCACCGGATTGTCGTTTTTCGTCGGTCTTATTGCTAGTGTCTATACTTTTACTGGTAATGTCCGATCCCACCCCAAAATGATACTCTGCTAACTCCGACCAAGGTGCGGACAGTGCTAATCATAGTATGTATTCTTCAAATCATTTGTTCCATCACCACATAGCGTCTCAGAAGCTAGGAAACATGATACGCATCCACACACTGCCTAACGTCAGCGAAACTATACTCGCACTCCTACATTTATCTTGAAGATATAATGCTAACTATTTAACCCTTCGCAGTGGCTGAAGAGGTTTACAATGCCTCAACGGTTGTTCCTTGGGCTATCGTCTCTACCATAATAGTGAACGGGATTTTGGGGCTAGCACTCTTGATTGCACTTTTGTTTTGCCTCGGAGATGTCACTTCAGCTCTAGAAACCCCAACTGGATTCCCATTCATTGAAATCTTTGCTCAGGCTACAAATAGTAACACGGCCGCTACAGTTATGACAAGCTTAGTTGTCCTTCTCTTGGCTGCGTCTGGAAGTGGAGTTATGGCCGGAGCTTCTCGTCTTCTTTGGTCTTTCGCTAGAGATAACGGAGTCCCTTTCAGTGGGTATATCAGTCGTGTAAGTCTCCAAAACCAAACTGCTTCTTCTGAAGCTTGTCAAGATACTCAAAACTGATTTCTATTCTAAAAATAAGGTCCACCCTAAAACAGGTCTACCCCTGTACTCAGTTTTCGTCACCAGTCTCGTAGCCTTTCTGCTCGCCCTCATCAATATAGGAAGCACTGCCGCCTTTAACGCTATCGTAAGCGTCGTTGTTGCGGGTTTCATGGCCTCCTACAGTGTACCCATCGCTCTCATCCTGCACAAACGGCTTCGCAATGATCCAGTCAAAGATAAACTCCACTGGGGACCTTGGAAGATGGGACCAATTCTCGGACCAATTGTCAACGCGGTCGGTTTAATATACATTGTGATTGCACTATTCTTCAGCTTTTTTCCATCCACAGCGACTGTCACTCCTGAAACTATGAACTGGAGTTGTCTACTTTTTGGAGCGACAGTGATGTTCAGCATTGTGTATTACATCATCTATGGAAGACGGGCGTACAAGTGGCCAATTGTGGACACTATCAGGAGGGGTCAGTAGAGTCAGGCTGGCGGGCCTGGACACCAGTTTGGAGAGAGTATGCAGACTCTGAAAAGAATGCACATGATTGAATGTCATAAGTGAATAGTCAAGGCTTGAGTGCCTAGCATAAAAATAGACTCAATGCATCGATTAAATTGTCCAACAATATTATTGGAGATACTGCTCTTCTTATCTACTCCCGACTGGACGCCTCTAACAGTGGAGAAGGGTCAATGCAGACTATGCTAACCCGACAAAGAACGCTATGCATATCTACCTAATCGCATGACACAGCCCGATAAGCACAATATCGGCCTCTTTTCGCTCATCCACAACCCCCAAGACTCTACATCTAGTCCCCATGGACCCGCACACTGCCAACAATTTCTTTTGCATATAAGATCTCCCATCTTTTCGGATTTCGCGCAGGCACATAGAATCATGGAGGCTACTAAGAAACAACCACTCCTCCTTCTCAAGGCTGAGCCCTCAGATGCTCAGGAGATCTTGGAAATGCACAATGCTTCGTTCAGCGACCCTTAGTACGTGAAATATTTCTCTAAATAGCTAACATTTCAATTTTAGAAGGACTTCAATGAAATCTCTACTGTGTAAGCGCTGATTCGTTGCATAGCGAACCCGTGTATTTCCAACTCTTTCCAAGAGAGGAAGAGAAGGATAAAGGAGTGAAGAGAATGCTTGACTGGTGGCTGGAGGATCCTACGGCCACATATATGAAAGTCGTTGACACTGAGACCGGTAAGTCTCAAAACGCATCTCATAATATATTATTCTTGGTTTTAAGCAGTGCCGAATATCCCCTGACGGCAAATTAGGAAAAATTATCAGCGCAGCAAAATGGTGTATCAACAAAGAACCACCAACCGAGTTCCAGATGAATTTCAAGCTTCGCTTCGATTGGCTCCCTGATGCAGACATGAATGATTGGGGCGAAGAAGTCTGGGATTTTCTGTATCAAGAACAGTTATCACGATCCAAAGATGGAGGTTGCTGCAGTATGTCTGTTTGGAGCAGTCCCTTCCTATTCCAAAATAGAAGGAATAAATACTAATAGATCACCTTTAAGTTATCGACATGCTCTCAACAGACCCAGAACACCGTCGCCGAGGGGCTGCCTCGATGTTAATGAAATGGGGAACTGATGTTGCGGACAGTTTAGGGTTGAGAGCGTTCGTTCAGGGGAGCCGTGTTGGAAAACCCTTGTATGAGAATTTTGGATTTGTAGACAAGGAGGGTTGGATTACAGTTCCTTTAGCGGAGAAGCATAAGAACAGGCCTGCAGTTGGATGGTTTAATCTTGAAAGACCGGCCAAAGCGTTATAATCTTAGGCACTTATTAGAGCATCATTCTCCTTTCAAATTCAACCCTGCATACAAATGTCCCTCAATTCCTTCAGTAACAAGTAAAATACTAAAAGAACAATAGCCAACATAGCCATTTATCACCATGCCCCATTTCAGCAGTAGCAATGCACCATCAACGTCTTGCGAAACCCTATGGCAGGCGGCACTAATTGCAGCACTGCAACTACCAACCAGTAATATAACCGGTGGATATCGACGGAGTCCCATTGTGAAACTTGCGACTATGGCAATCGCTCCTACGATGATTGCATAGAATATCGCAATGCAGGAGAAACCCACTTTGGCAAAAGATTGGAGCTTGTCGATGGCTCCGAGATCGTTGCGAACAGTGACGAGAGCGAGAAAAGCGACTTGGATATCAGCCAGTGGAGGATGCCGGATAGTATCATTAAAGGCTGTTGGCAGATTGAGTATCACGTTTAAACTTCTTACCAATGATTGAGGTTGGAGAGACTTACAATTCCATATTTGTAGGAAGTATGTTGAACGTTGACTCCCCTTGGGATGTGACTCGCAACGACTTCCGATTGTGACCATATTTACTCGACTCATTGGCGCCTAAGAAGCTTGAGTATAAGCGTTATAAAACAAGTAGAGGAAAGAGAGAATTGTTTGTGAAGATTCGCAAAAAGAATAATTGGTATGAGTCCACCAGTTTCAAAATTCGCCATGGAGTTAGAAGTGACAATGCAGGAACCCAAAGTGTAGAGGACTGAGATCTGGTTGGTTCCCAGAGTAGTTGTCCCCGAAATAGAGCAGGTTATTCCAACTGCCATGATGATTAAACACCTATTGATCGCCAAAATTTGGAACACCAAAACGAGTAGATTTCCCACTGAATATGGCATGTTAGCCAATGCTTCCAGCTGGCGGCTTTTATCAAGAAATATTTCTTAGGAAGCCATTGCTTTGCTAGCTGATTTCTCCACTCTCGCTGGAGTTTAAGGATATCTTCTCTTGTGCTGAGGCATATTCCTGCAGTATAAGGATCTGGTCTCTCTAAGAATGAGGCAACGACATCACCCAATGTGACTAAAGTTGGAGTCTTATAAGTTAAAAGGAGCACGACGATAATAATCGCCTTGACGAAGTCTGCTACAATAACTGTCCACATTATTCGAAAGGCTGAAACGTAGACTGCATTCTTCAGGGACGAGTTCGACCATGCAATAGGAAAAAATATCGGAAGAGGTCCCGACGGTCCAGTTACTTGTCCTACTCGCTGCGATAGATAATTAGAGTACAAATTGGCTCGTGATCCTTGTAAGGTGCATCGTCCCAAGGATCACAACAGCACATTTCGAGCCTTGCTGAAGAATTATATCTGAATAGAGATCCGTTTACTGCAGCTGCATGCGTCTCATTGATAACTTCTAACTCGTCCGAAGAATGTTGCGTGCTGTTGATAATAGCGGTAGAGAACAGGAAGTTTTCGTCGACTTCTATACAGTTATATTTGTTTGCTGACAGTGATTGGAACATAGCAGTGTTGTATCTAGAAGGTAAATCAGAAATTTCAACGACCGAGGTTTTGAATCTCTAGATTTGTGAATGAAACAACGTACAAGAGGTGCAACGGGATAGAATTAATTGCCAGAAAAGACCACCAAAAACCCTGCCTCGGTTTGATGAATGGTAAATTTTTGACAACAGGTACTCCGATATCTAGCGACCAAGAAGCTTGATGAGCATTTTCGACTTCACTCCGGGTTGGGCTACTAACTACTTGCATAATATCTACAAAATGTAAGACTTATATGCGAGGGCTTCGGGAATGGTACTTGCAATTGCTTCCGTTAAGCAATAATGTGCTCGAGCCGTTTATGCCAATATGCAACCAGAAATTCAACCGAGCTATCTTCGCACAGGTCCTAGTGTAGAGATATGAAACTCCGTCATCCACATGGTTCTTGATGGTGGCCCATATTGTTACGATGATATTTAAAGTGCAGACCGTAAATTGCGACCGTGGGTCAAAGAAGCACACCAGCTCCAACTCGTCAAACCATGCAAAAACTTTAGTTTTAGAAAATGTTTCCATCTCCTGTAATTTGAGTCATTTTCTCCAACAAACCACTACTACAAAGTGTCAATAAAAATTGGTATGACTTGATCATCAGTTTGCCGGACTCTTACCTCTGCCCAGCAGCCACGTCATAAGTACCACTCACGAGCATTGGCTGCTTGGCTGACATAACTTGATTCGAATGATCTCATTAGTTATCATTTGTACCTTGTATCGAGGGGAGACCCAGGACAGCTTGACAGTTGTTAAGTTAGCAGTCGTAACCGGGTTTTCAGTTCCCTTTGCAGAGGTAGGAGATAGTGCCATCCTTAACTCCTAGCCCCCGCAGTTGTTCCTTAAAATAGTTTTGCCAGCCCCCCAGAGAAGAAACGATGCGAGATTAGTTCACTAATGAGGGGTTGAAACAGTGCTCGAGCTGAGACGGTTTATTTATGTGGCGTTATGGTGGCACTGAGGCGTTGCTTGATTTAGAGCCTGCCCAATTAAAACCTCACCCCACGCAATTCAACAACTTATGACTCCAAAACATTGAGAACGACAACGCCAAATTAATCTTTGAGCAAGAGAGCTGGAATAGGTCCGAAACGAAACGAAATCTTTTGGAATTTTTGTTCTTGATTATTTTGCCTCGACTTTGCAAGTGGTGAGGCGGTTCAGGGGTCCCCATCTTGGAATCAAAGGCGCTGCGGACGTGGTTCCGCCGAGGGCCTCATCGGTCAACACCCTGAAAACATCACTGGTAATTGGAGAGAACTTGAGAAGAATCTCGAGCTTGTCTATGGTGTAATGGGCAATATGTTCTTTTTCGTCGCAATTTGACTTTTCTTAAGTTTGGTGACGCAGGAGAAAACTTAGGCTAGTTCTCTTCAATGGTACCAAGGTTCCCGGGTACAGAATACTTCATGGGTTTCTATTAAGCTCTTTAGAAGCCCACTTTTAACAACAAAAACAGCTAATCGAAAATAAGAGACAAACAATTGGAAAAGTATAGCCCATTGCTTGAGTAACCTAACTGCAGGTCTCGAAACAGTGTGAAGTTCTTAGAAGGTATAACTGTTCAAAAATGGGAAGAGAGTTCTTAAAAGTATGGCGTGAGTATGTGGGTAGCAACACGAAAGCATTGTCAAATCCATTTTAAATTTGAATATGGATGCTTAGCAACGCTGCCGTGCATGTATCTTACTTACGTTCTGTATCGACTTCATGATTCCGCCGAGGATTCATCCTCTATCCCAGCCAATGATGATAATGCGGAACTACTTTTCTTGCCAGTGTCTTGTCTATTTGAGGTCAATACATTGATACTCTTGTCTGACTTGCTCATGTTCTCCCCAGCAATGAGTGTCTCGACAGAGACGGATTGCTAAAGGAGAATAGTTGCGATTTTTACAAAATCTGTTTTCATGCTATGGTCGATACAGGGGCTGAATAAATGGATGTTGCTTTATGTTAAGTATCATCAGGAGAAACAGGTCAGTGGATCAATTAGAAGAGATTACTGTATCAAATGCTTACCAAGGAACTTTGCCAAAAATCGGTGCCTCTTCTACTTTATACAGTTTGGTGGAATACAGTAAAGAAGGCTCAGAATAAGTCTTACCCAGGTCCTTATTTCTCACTCTCTTTCTCCATTAGATTAGCTTAACTAAGTCCTTGATCTTTGAGGACGCTCCAAGTTCTCACCCTCAGTCTTGTATTCCTTTGCCATAGCATAACCCCAGATAACTGTGCTAGTGATTTCTCGTATCGTCACAATTCGTATTGTTCGTCGATGCCCTATTTTGGCTTCGGTGGCATCTTCGCTCGGCGTGGTTCGAAACGCTGGAAGGTAAACATAGACCCGCTATGGAAGAATCTGCCTGTTAGCAAAGAATTGACAGAGAAGCATAATAATCAATGAATAAAATATTCGATATAACTCTTTGCTTACATGGGTTGTTCTGTTAAGGAAATTGGCAGATGCAGCGGTTATTGACACTGAATTTGGAGACATTTATCGTGTACAAATTGCCAAATCACTGCGCTGGTATTCATAGCGACATTATGTATAGAAACCTCGACCAGACGCTACTGGGTTTCCTTCTCGGAATAAACCATCACCTTTGAACTCTATAACGGTTCTTTCGCTTTCGAGTCACTTTCATATTTACCTAGGTATGTATTTCCTAAATGATACACATGACAGCTGACAGCCGCCCCTCGGTCGGAAAAGCTCGTAGTTTGCGACGGCATCTAACTCCGCATGGTTTGGGTGATTATCTAGGCCAGAAAGCTAGAAATACCTCCATCTGCAAACAAACAAAGCCCAAGAAAATAAAGGAGCGATCTTAAGATTAAACCTGTTGACGCGCAGAGGTTCTGGATAAAGATTGTCCGTTGTTGACATGCTGGCGGCCGCCAGATTTTCAATCATCAAATAATCAAATCTGACGTACATTTTCCAGGAGTCTCACTCAGCGTTAATCTATTTACACTTTGTGATGATGACCTCATCCATGTTACCCTGGAACATCTTTAGAGCTGCTCATAGAGGAATAGCTAAGAAAGAATTTGTTAGCATCTTCTTCTAAACAACGATTTTCGTGATACCCAACTATTCTGCTAGATGCCCTTAAATACAGGGAAGTATGTTTGAATCTTGATTTGAGCTCCATTTGCAAATCCTTTTCAGTAGCTAGATCGAATCCTGGGCTGGTTCACGCGGACACCTTGTGGAGTCTGGGGTATTTGAAAACCCCAAGTACATTGTCAATGGCTTGATAATCTAACAAGGAAACTCAGGCCCCAGGGGATTATTGCACGTGAAGGTTCAATTTAGATATGATACGTTAAGCCTTGATCCGCATCTTCCGGAGCTGGTCAAAACAGATATTCACAGCCTACTGAGAAGGCATTGACCTACGGATTCTCCAAGATTTTGGCACCGAGGGAGAATACGTAACCATGGGGTTGGTGCCTCGTCACCTCAGAGCTCCTCGTTCAGGGTTGTAATTCCTTAATAATCCGAATCCGAATTCGAATCCTAATCCTCAGCGGCGGCCGCAAAAAGCCACCACGATTTGCTGGTTAGAAAGCCTTTACTTTACATCTCCAATCGCAAGAAATCGTAGTCGATTTTCCGTGCGAAGAACATGACTCATGCTCTCTTTCAGCTCCAAGAGCAATTGGAAGTCTCGAAGCATTCTTATGTGTTGCTCATTGCTCTCGTTAGCTTTCGGTGAATTAGTTTGGTGATGATGGTTTGGATGACATCGGAGGCCCCGACGTAGAATACAAATGTAACTTGTCAGTGGATGCAGACGAGAGGAGTCCAACGTGAGTTTATTTAATACAAATGGCATCGATATTGCATGCCACGGCACTATCCGAATGGCTAATAGACGATGGGTCTCTGACCTTGGCCTGAATGATACGGATGCATCTATGCAGAAACAACGCACAATCCTAGCGGCCTGCAGATGATGAGCAGCCCCAGGATTGTACCAGCAGGGCACTTATTAGTGGCTGTGTCGTTTAGAGGGGGGCGAGCTCATGCATCAAAGCGTCAGATGCTTATCTTTGGTTAGATGAGTGAGATGTCATTGTCGTCTCAACACCAACATATGGAGAACCGCGGGTATCGCTGAGACGCAGGAGAGTCGACCAGTCCTCGAAACACACGACTCATCTCCAAGAGGTAAATCGACATCAGCAGTCAGTCAGGTGATGTCGCCTGTCGTAATTTGACGAGGTCAGCTTCTCGAGCAGCACCGAGATTCTTCTAAGCGGTTCTTCAGCCCTATGCACTCACATGCAACGCTGACACGGGAATAGCCTTCACGAACGCCGCATTCGGTAAGCGATTGATCCTACATGCAGCGTTGGATAACTCCGCTGGTTGAGTAATCGCGTGCATTCATTGGAGCACGAGCATCCTGGGGATGACTTCATCCTCTGAGGGTTGATTCGATGCCCGCTGGCGGAGGCGATGTGGAATTGTCATTCCGCTGAAGCGGCCGGATCTCCGCTGGGGAGTACCTCGAAATAGAATCACAACAACACTGCCCAATTCCAGCCTAGCGAGCGATCATGTCAGCGCCCCCTACAGACGCTCACGACCCACTGCCCGCTGCCCAGATCCCCAAAAATATCAAATCCCCATCTAGCCAATAATCGGGACTGACCCATGGCCCCAAATAAGCTTCATCCAGGGATCTTCAAAATATCTGAAATCTTTCTCGAATACGAACCCCAATCTCTGCCACCGCCAAACCGTCCCAGCGACTTGGAGTCCTCTCGTCATCCGGCTGTTGTCGTAACCTCCGCCACCACCGACACTGCAGCGGTATGTCGCCGCGCCTAGCATCCTCGTAGCTCCCGCATGCTTCACGCTCTTGGTTCTGGCGCTGATTAATTTCGAGCCCCTGAGACAGGCTTACAATGCACTCGCGAATATATACTGTGGTTCACCAGTCTGCGTTTTGCGGCCGACGGTCCAGAGCCCACTCCTGCTTTTAAACGATGTCAAAGAAATTGGAGCAATCGGATTCAGACTCGCCACGTGCCCCTCAAGTCTGCTGGCATTGCAAGAGTATCAAGAAAGGGTGTGACAAGAAGCTACCTAGCTGCAGTCAATGCATCAAGTACGTCCGTTTGGAACTTCCGAACCACCTACTGATCCATCACCAGGAGAAAGGCTGTCTGCCGTTATGGAGAATCTGGGGAGAGCTCCGAAAAGGGGAAAGCCACAGAGACCTTGACTCAAAACTGGTCTTCCATCCCCCGTTCGACCCGCGCCAAGCTCAACCCAAGCATTAGACTCTCTCTACTTCTGATGACAGCACTGTCCGATGCTTTGACGCCGCATGCATTAGACCCTCATCCTTCCACTACCACCGATAATGTCTTTCATTCACAGGTTTCCCAGATCATCCAAGCTGATGGACGGTACATAGAGGATGTCGTGTTGAAGTATTTCGGAGGTGTCCATCTGTGGCTGCCCGTCATCTCACGAAAACGCTTCCGGCATAGACTTGGGCAGTTCCATATGCTCCCAACTGCAGACTTCTCGATTCTCCTCTTATCCATGCAGCTGATAACTCAACATCCATCACACGATCGTGATGCAAACCAAGACCGGGAAGTCCTCTATCTTGCCACAAAGACGATATTCGCCCAAGTTCAAGCCTTCATTCCTTCATCCCTCTACCTTGTCCAGGCTGGTATCATATTAGCACATTACGAGCATGCGCACGGGATGGTTGAAGCCGCTTATGTGACTATTGGAACTTCCGCTAGGATGGCGTTTGCGATGGGACTTCACAATAGGCATTGTTCAGTCGAGCCTCAGGGCAGCGATGTTTGGATCAACGACGAGGAAGTTCTTTGTACATGGTGGGGTCTTGTTGTGTGCGATCGGTACGTCTTCTTTTGCGCATCATTCCTCGCTAACATTGTATAGAATTATTGGGATCGACCCGCAAATGTACGGCAGACCACTTGCAACAAGGCAAATTCGTGAGAATGACTATCTTCCTCTAGAATCAAACGACCTCGATGATGAGCATAGTGCTTTTTCAGAGCCGAAACTACGGTATTTTGTGTCGGCAACATCACTTCTAGGCATTGGTAGCTTCGGTCGCGAAGCTCAAGCAGCGTATCTACTCGACAAAGTCACTTGGGCGATCGAAGAAGGTCGAACGGACCCTTTCACTCTATATCCTCTTGGGAATGAGCTACAAGCCCTTCTAAGAACTGTCATGGATCAAGTGGGTGGTTTATGGGGAAAATATTGCGGAGCAACGCAGATTTTGATCACGTAGGACCCTTATCCTGTTCATGACTTATTGCTAAGATATTCAGCGCACTATATACGTTGTATCAGACAGCAGCGTTGAAACCAGATCTTGGATCACATCTAGGCTACAAAGAGACGGTTGAAGGAGCTTTAAGTACAATGACGAGGATGGTTCTTGATATTTCAGCGGCGTTCAATCGAGAATGTGGCACCTATGACATTGATTTACTATGCCCAGCCATGTCACATATTGTAAGATGTGCTCAACATCACATTATGACGGTTGAGGACTTTCACGAACCCCAATGGGTGGAAGATTTTGAAAATCTACGAAGGACCTTAACCTTTTTCAGTCGCAGATGGACATTAGCAGGTAGAGTACACATAATCTCCAAGAGACAGAAGACTGATTGAGATAGGAATGGAGCTTCATAGGTTAAATGAAACTATGGAAGTGTCGATGGCTTTACGGATTTGATGAAAGATCACACAGTTACGGGACGAGACTGGCTGATCATCGAATACACCACCCCAAAGTTCGATCAAGCTTCGATCATAAAACATTAGCACACTGGATCTATCGTTTCCCAACCTAAAAACTATACGATCACAAGATTTCTTTTATCTGCAAGTCTGACTGCAAGGCTGTGACGTGGTTAGAGCAGCTCTATAACCTTGAAGATCACCTTACATGGTTCACTGGTCATCCAAGACTCGGTACCATAAAGCCTGCAGTGGAGCTGGTCATGGATATACAGGTTGCGAGAAGATTATCAGCAGTAAGTTGGCATTCCCTGCTGACAGTGGCAACGTTTTGCAGCTGTTCTGAGCGTCTATTTCCAGCGTCGAAAACCAACCACAAGGGCTTGCACTTTGAAGGCCGAGCAACGACTTGGAAGGCAAGGTAGCAAAGGCTCAACTGGTGTCTCTATTGAGTTGGCGCGAATCCAGCCTGGAAGTTTGAAACTCCTTTCAGGGTACCTTCTTGCAAAATTGCCATATTTAAGACAGGGAACGGAGAGATTTCGGGAAGGGTGGAAAAAGCATTTAGATTTTAGACTCACTCGTGAGATAAAATAAGGCTTGTGAAACGAAGCTACAGTATTCCCATTTGCCTTCTCGTATTCTGCTCCGCATGTCTTTAAGAGGCAAACTCTTCACGACCTTTGTCACTGGAGATAACGTGCCGTTACCGCTATCATATAACGTACTCAACAACCAGCAGTTCCAACTGCAAGTAAACAGGTCAGAACGCCATTAAACTCCGAAACTCTCAGATTCTCAACAAGGAGCTAATCCTATGATCCCTCAACCACTGAATCCTAGGATCCAAAAATTGGCTCATCGCCACAACGAGGGCATTTTTTAAAAAGTAATCAGACCTTTAATTAATCATCATGATTGTTAACCAATCGTGTGCATGATCATCAAAGCTCGGTGCCTTCCGTTCCCAGAAGCCACTACCCGATTGCGGCCATACGCCACGACATTTTTTGACCGCTCAGAAGGCAATTTGCTGACTCTGCTAATGTAAGCTTATTTCCTCCCCGCCGAGCACACGACCGCGCAAGCACTGCGGCATGATCATGTTGATGTCTGAATGAGGAGTCAAGTCCTGAGTCTTGTGAAGTAGATACGGGTCGGTTACTGGAAATGCTTCGATACGAAATGACTTGGCCAATGCATTTGATAGGCGAACCCTGAAAATGAGGCTATAAATAGATGGCAGTTTTGTGGTTTCAATAGGTTATTTTTAGACCATATCATCTCTTTTACAAGAAAGAAGGGCCGAAAGTGAAAAGCTAATATCTGAAACATGTTCTGGAGGTTGGTGTGCCAGCTAAGTGAGCCGCTGGTATTATATCACGTGATCCACCACAGTTAAATGGATGTACTTTGGCAATCAAATATTTAATGTTCGGTGTTTAGACGAAATGATTAATTAAAATGCAGATTCCTCCGAGCATAAAAGGTAAATCCGAATAGAATAAACTGCCTATAGCTAAACGGAAATACCTCGTGATTGTAAGCGAGAAACACCCCTATTCGATAAGCATAAGCGAGTTTGATACACTAGCTTTCACAAGACTAAATTCATGGCATAGGGTAACCTTCTCATTCCAAACAATTGTTCCGCTGTGGAAACTGTCATGGAAGCACATCAAAATCAAGCTTTCTCTCAGCAGAGGTCTGTGCCTACTTATTTCATAACCCGACCTTCCGACCCTACGATTGTGAATGTCAACAACATTTCTCTCCTCCCCTTTCAGCCGCCCAGGCCATCTTCTTCTCTCAGCTTGTCACTGTCTCAACCCGATCACAGTCTCGATGATTCCATATCTATCGCTCATTCTTTCTTAATCAGCATCACCCTTTTGACGCCATTCCTTTCTCGGTTCATCGCGAAATGTACATTTACAAGTTGAGACTGGCCTTTCCATCTGAGCAAAATCCATAATTCCGATAAAGCCTTTGGCTGAAAAAAGCTGGGAGCTTTATCACAGATGCAGCGAATGCTCCAGGATATCAGTTTCGAGCTACTGGCTGCTGTCCACAACTTTCTTTTCATTGTATCGTGATACCTGAGACCTAATGAAAGAAGCCAATTCGGTAAGTTTCAGCGTTTGATCCTCCATCCCTCTCTAATCCCTTCGATTACTCAATCATTCTCACCGAAAAGAAGTCAAAGTCAAGCGCCCTCAGGTTATTGCAATCCCCGAAACTAGCTTTCAAAGTGTACGGTGTATTTCTTTTCACCTCGATATGTGCAAGAGAAGTTCGCAACTAATTAATAAAACATAGCAGCGACAAATATTGTAAAGCTAAACCGAAGATTACACACAATCGACGGTGGTACATTAAGAAAAGAGTTTCTCGTATCACTCGGAAGATATCAGAAGCTGCTCTCTACTGTGCGGCTATCTTTCCAACGCACATTCATCTTCTAAAAATTAGAAATACTTTATCGCAGTATGTTAGGGGTTGGAAAGTGAACCTGAAGCAGAATATCTGGCTGCGTTGTCAGTATTCAAGTCCTTTCGAGGTCAAAAGAAAATGATAGTATCGGAGTATTTGGGAGCGACTCCTTTTCCGGTGGCTCAGCCAACATCCGCCATGTCTCCTGTGAGTTTAATCCAGTCTAGAATTTTAACGAGAAGATTCTCATTTTTACATTTTCTCGGTTTCGACACGATTGAGATTGCGGAGGGAAAGGATTACCTGATCTGAGTTTCCGAAACGTTTTTCCGCTCCGATGGCGTTCGATTCTGCGAACTCCTTAGATTCCAGCCTACCTCTTACCTTGACATACCTCGCACATCCAACATATCTTTCTCCCTCACACTCCTTTAGATACCCTCTTCATACCCTATTTCTTCTTGCTGGATGATTAAAGTCCTGTGTTTCCGACCCAGTTCAGCTTCATTGTATGCAAGGGTTTTCAGCCTTGCATCCCCATCTAGATCATTGTCGCAAGACGCATTGCAACAAAATCGAAACTGTCAGTACGCGGCATTCACCTGCAGCCGACGTCCTACTCTTTCCTACCTCGGAATCCAACCAACAAAGCCCACACTCCACCGAATCGCCGCAATGAATGGTACGAAGCGCAAATTGCATTCGGATCCTACCTCGGTCCCTGAAAGACCGCAGAAGCTGCAGCGTGCTCTCAATGGCAAAGATTCTGCGGGAGAGAATACCCCTGAGGTTGGATCGATATACGACGATGATGAGATCGAGATAGAGGAGACACGCGTCATCCCAGGCGGCGTGGCGGACACAGCGGAATGGCAGGCTTGCATTGAGAGCGTAGTCCGTAATGTCGTTTCAATTCGATTCTGTCAGACATGTTCCTTTGATACAGACCCGGCCTTGACCAGCGAAGCTACGGGCTTTGTCGTGGATGCGGAAAGAGGATATATCATGACGAATCGCCATGTGGTTGGAAGCGGACCATTCTGGGGATACTGCATATTTGATAATCATGAAGAGGTTGATGCATATCCTGTATACCGTGATCCTGGTAAGGCTTCCCCGGAATCAATTTCTTATTCACAAAAGGAGGACGGCGATCTTAAAGACGTGATTTCCATCTCTACTCCTTATTCAACCGATATACAAGCTCAATCTCCGCGTTAGCAATTTATACTAATCCCTCATAGTCCATGACTTCGGTATCCTGCGATTCGACCCAAAAGCTATCAAATACATGCCGGTGGCGGCTTTAACATTAAGACCGGACCTTGCAAAAGTTGGCGCAGAGATCAGAGTGGTGGGTAACGATGCTGGAGAGAAGCTCAGTATTCTTTCTGGGGTTATCAGTCGACTTGATAGGAATGCACCTGAATACGGAGAAGGCTATTGTGACTTCAACACGAATTACATACAGGCCGCTGCTGCCGCAAGTGGAGGAAGCTCTGGAAGCCCAGTTGTCAACATTGATGGTTACGCTATAGCCTTACAAGCGGGTGGAAGAAGTGACGGAGCTGCGACAGATTATTTCCTACCTCTAGATCGACCTTTACGAGCACTTCGATGCATACAAGAAGGAAAACCAGTCACACGTGGAACTATACAATGTCAATGGATGATCAAACCATTTGATGAATGCCGAAGACTTGGATTGACACCTGACTGGGAAAGCGCTATACGAAAAGGATTTCCCAAGGAGACGGGGATGCTAGTTGCCGAGATCGTCTTGCCCGAAGGCCCATCGGACAGCAAGGTTGAAGAGGGGGATGTCTTGATCAAAGTTAATGGAGAGTTGTTGACACAATTTATCCGATTGGATGACATATTGGACTCCAGTGTTGGTGGAAATGTTAAACTATTACTTCAACGTGGTGGTGAAGATGTAGAAGTTGAGGTGGTAGTTGGTGATTTACATGCCATCACACCTGATCGTTTCGTTTCCGTCGCAGGTGGTAGCTTTCATAACCTATCGTATCAGCAAGCTAGGCTATTCGCAGTTGCCTGCAAGGGTGTATTTGTTTGCGAGGCTACCGGGTCATTCAGGTTCGAGCATACTGACAATGGTTGGATTGTGCAAACAGTCGATCACAAGAAAACTCCAGATCTCGATACCTTTATCGAAGTCATGAAGGGTATTCCAGACAGAGCTAGGGTTGTGGTGACTTACAAGCATCTTCGGGACCTGCATACACTCAATACAAGCATATTAACAATCGATCGTCATTGGTCAAGCAAGATGCGGCTCGCTGTCAGAAATGATGCCACTGGACTCTGGGATTTCACCGACATTGCCGACGCAGTACCAGGTCAGTACAGTACCGCGCCGTCTAAAAACACCCTTGCTAACTTGTAGGTTGATTAGCTATCCCTCCAGTCCGTCGTTCTGCAAGCTTTATTCAGCTTGAAAATAAACAGCACCCGGCTGCAGCCGACATTGTCCGAAGCTTTGTTCGCGTTTTATGCCACATGCCCGTCAAATTGGATGGGTTTCCCCGTAACCGAAAATGGGGAATGGGTGTTGTCATTGATGCAGAAAAGGGGTTGGTGGTCATATCGAGAGCCATTGTCCCGTACGACCTTTGCGACATCACAATTACTATCGCTGATTCCATTATTGTCGAGGGAAAAGTCATATTCATGCATCCTCTTCAGAATTACGCCATCATCAAATACGACCCGTCTCTAGTCGATGCACCTGTCCAAAGTGCTAAGCTCAGCTCGAAGACAGTCACGCAAGGCGCTTCAACATACTTTGTAGGATTCAACCAGAACATGAGAATAGTAATTGCACAAACTACCATTACAGATATTACTGCCGTAGCTATTCCAGCAAACTCCGGAGCACCAAGATATCGAGCAGTTAATGTCGATGCCATCACTGTAGATACCAGTCTCAGTGGACAATGTGGCAGCGGCGTTTTGGTTGGTGAAGATGGAACAGTTCAAGCTCTTTGGTTGACCTATCTTGGTGAGCGTTCCCATGTCACTCAGAAAGACACGGACTATCATCTTGGTTTGGCGACCCCGACTTTACTTCCCGTCATTAGAAAGATTCAGGCAGATGAGATCCCAAAACTACGTATGCTCAGTGTTGAGTTCAACGCCATTCAAATGAGTCAAGCCCGTATCATGGGTGTATCGGAGGACTGGATTCAGAAAGTCTCTCTCGACAATTCATCAAGGCACCAACTTTTCATGGTACGGAAGCGGACATTTGAGCGTGGGGACGAGGCAGGTGCCTTACTTGAGGGTGATATCATTCTTACTTTGAATGGCAAGATCATCACCCGAGTTTCAGAGTTGGACGTTATGTACGATCATGAGATCCTTGACGCAGTCATCATTCGAGATTGTGTCGAGATGTCTCTCAGGCTACCGACCGTATCTGCCGACGACCTAGAAACCGATCGAGCTGTCAGCTTTTGTGGAGCTGTCTTGCATCGGCCTCATCATGCTGTTAGACAACAGATCAGCAAGCTTCACAGTGAAATTTATGTATCAGCCAGGTCAAGGGGAAGTCCAGCATATCAGTATGGCCTCGCGCCCACAAACTTCATCACTCACGTAAATGGGCAACCTACGAAAGATTTGGAGTCGTTTTTGAAGGCGGTCGTTGGTATTCCCGATAATACCTGTAAGTTTAGCTCAAGTTTCTTATGTCTCTCCTTAGCAACATCTACTGATCCAAGTTCTCATCTCTACAGACTTTCGTTTAAAAGCAATGACATTCGACAACGTTCCTTGGGTCATTACGATGAAGAAGAACGATCACTATTTTCCAACAACTGAATGGATCAAGGATTCAAAGGAACCTTGTGGATGGAGACGAGTCACTTATGAGCAGGGTAAACCAATTGAGGGTGAGGGTCACGAAGGTGTTACCATTATTCCTAACGAGAGCTCAGAGATGGATGGTGATATTGGTGGAATATGAGAACTTTGTAGAAATCCAGCTCTTGAAGGAAGTACACGGGATTGCCCAACCCCTTCGATGGCGAGACCCAATTCGAGAATTTATGGAGATATTTTCTGTGCTTGTATAATGCATAATGTGGTGCGTGCAGGCTGTGCGAGATTCCTGACACGAGTAATTCGATCCCCACCAGAGGGTGCATTGATTCATGGCACTGCGTCATAAACTCAGATGGTCTCATGTCAACAACAATACGTAAAAGCCATCTCATAGGTACGGTGTAGAGACTTCAGTGGCAAATACGAAGAATAACTAGAACCGTTGAAATCTTCTACTTAATTGTTGGAGATGGTCGCTTAAGGAAATAAATCAACTTAGCGACATACCAGAGTGACCATTTGCATCCATTTCTCACTCGGTGCGCGGACAACCAGTATATCCCCTCGCGGAGGGTCTTGGTCTCACCACCTCAGTACTATAGATGTCAAAGAGCTCACTAGAGAATGGAATCTCGGGAATCTTCAAACTTGATTTATCACATGCTCACTTCTGAGGCCTGAAATTCTTCCAATAAGATGCTCGCGATATCGACGTGGTTGCCTTACCAAATTGCGCCACAATGCGGGCTGATTTAAACCCCACTGCAGACTGAGCGGGTACTTACTCAACCTCTCCTTTCCTCTCAAAACATTTGCTTTCTTGACCTTAATTGGAGAATTATTGCTAAGGTTGGTCGAGTAGAAACCGTTCTTGATATTGGATGCTTGGGTTTCATATACAGCAGAGCGTATCTTCAAGGAGGTCTCTTCCACTATGGCACCAGGTGGTATGTCCTATATGCGTCAAGAAACAGGCTGTTAATTCAATTCTAGATTCTCAATCCAAGCGATGGAATTTATCTCATTTCAAGTTAAACTTGTTCTCGTCGATCTGGGAGAAATATATTCCCAGGCGTGTGAGAAGGGCACCCAAGGGGACACCACTTCTTTCTCTGCCTCTAGAGTTACGACTTGAGATCTACAGTTACTTGACCAGTCCTTGGTGCTCGACTTCCAGACCCATTTCCCACCCGTTATACCCTCTGCTTTTCGTTTCTCGAACTCTCCGAGATGATATCACCTATCTCTTCTACCATGCTCTAGCGCCTTCATTCACCTTCTTCACGCCCAAATCTTGTGCTTTCTTTCTTGATACAACAGCTTCCAGCATTCATAGAATAACAGCCCTGACTCTCTACGTGCCCTCGGATCAGACTGAATCAATGGAACCCATTTTCAGGAAACTCTATCTATCTGATGCACCCCTCAAAAGACTCGAGATTCACCTGGTAGATAGGCCAGGACAATTCACAGAGAAAGAACGAGTTGTGACTGCATACATGCTCCCACGAAGAATTGGGTTGAGTGTACAAGGAATTGTACATGCCAGAGATCTCAGCCCCGAATGGATGAGAAATCAACCTGCCAATTTTCAATTAGAGCGGAGAGATGATTTTGTTTACGCCGATACCCATTCCGGTCTTGCCGTGAAACTGGCAGGGAGTTGCAGGACTGCATTAGGGATGTTGAAAGGCGTAAGATATCTAGCTGTTTACGGGCAACCGAAACAAGTATGCACTTCTTACATCACCATGTGGTATGACATGCTAAATAATCAAAGGGCCTTGATTTTGAATTATCAATTTTGAAGCTGTATATGCGAATGACCGATGTTGCAAAGGAAGAAGGGAAGAAATTGGTTCCGGGGTATGGCAGTAAGTTGAAGAGCGAGAAATGCTGGTATTTTGATGTTTGGATCCAGGGAGAGATGGACGGTGACGAACTGCCCCTGCAGGCTATAGAAACTTAAAATTTTGAGAGTGGGGTCTATATTACAAGGGTTGAATACCTTGTTCTACTGCTTTTCCATCTTTTGAGGGTTTATTTCTATAGTGTTTGGAATAATTCATGTTCTGAATAACAGGCTTAGAACTATTTCCCTTTCAACTCACTTATGAACCTAGGAAAGTGATATTGTGAAATTCTTCAAGTTATACAGGACTTTAATTACCGGCTTATAAAATGGCAAAGTGGTCTCTGAATACGTATGCCCGATAACCAAAATCATTGCTAGGGAGAATCAGAAGATTTGCTTCTAAATAGAAAGAAGATGAAGGATATTTTCACAATGAGTCTTATAACGGTTCGAACATACCAATAAACTCCGCATCTGGAGCTAACAAACACTCGCAAGGAGGTGTCTCGTATTGTTGATAGCCTCATGGGAGTATTCTCCAGCTAAATGTCAACTAAGAAAAAATATTTATCCTCAAAAATGAGCTCTCCTATCATTCTTATTACTTTATATTGGTCACTAGTGACCTGTCCTGATACGTAGATTTGCTTCGCTCTCTCCGCCGGAATTGGCTCCGTCATTGATGCTGTGGTCCTGGAGCCTCACATCCCCCACCAAAATAGCCCAACTACGAGAAGAAGATAAATAAATTCAGAATAAATTACTTTCTTAGGTCCTTGAATTTCTCAATTCCTTATTACCATAAATAAATGCATTCCAATGGAGAAAGGAACGGAATAAGATTCTGGCGCTGAATATTTTTATTGCAGTGGTGGCTTTCAGGGATCAAGCGCTACAATTTTCTCCCGCCCCGACCTAGACCTAGCCTCTTCGGGGCTATCACCATCCTTTTCCGATTCCTTGAATGATCAACACTACAACAAGAGCACCTGCGCATTGTTATCAACGCAGACAATGCCAGCCCTCCCAAACAAAGCATCACGGCGAAAGGGCATCATCCCGGCTAGGAAGTTAAATCAACAGGATGTTTGGTCCAATACTCTCGAGGCCCTCGGATTAGAGACATTGAATTCCTCAACATCAAGCAAGGCTGGAACGTTGATAGCCTCACCAACAATGACTTTAGCTACCGCTAGAAAGCTGCACATCGAAGATCTTCCTTTTGAGATCTTGAAATCCATTTTTAAGCATGCAAGTATTCTCTACCCTCGTTACAAGAGCTCCCTCTAACACAGCATCTCAGTCCCGCTCCTCGGACCTCATAGCTCTCTCCCTTGTCAGTAAACACTTTAGAGATGTTGCAGCTTCCCACTTGTATCGAAAGTTTTCCATCGTATTCCCAGACGAAGAAGAGATGCTGGATGGTTCGCAGATCGATGCCTTAGCTAGTGGATTGGATACGTTCGTTACCAGCGACTACAACTATGCACAATACGTTCGAGAAATCGCTTTAGGAACTGTCAATGGTGGGGAGGCGAGAGAACGCGCATACAGACATTATTTATACGACGTGAGCTGTGGAAAGTTCATGAATACCCTTCTTCTTTTGACCCTACGGAAAGCTATCTCGTTGGAGAAATTCACGTAGGTGCAACCATTGGTCCTATTCCGCAACTAACATCTGCAGATGGGATATTCGTATTGAGTTGAGTCGCCAAGTGTTCAAAGTTCTTCACAGCATTGAAGCCCTTCAACATTTACACCTGAGAATGCAAGCTGGATCTTCAATACATCAACCTCCAATACAAATCCAACTGTCTCCTAGCCCATCGTCACCAGCTTCTACGAATTATGTCTCCATCTCCCATAGCCATTCTTCCACCCATCTTCCTCCTATTTCGATCAATTTGTGGGGAGAAGGAAACAAGACTTCCCTGAAAACTCAGTTCGATACCCTGAACAAGCTCCTGCCGAAAGATAAACCTGCGCTTCCCACGCTTTCCAAATTTAGGGGTTTGAAGTCATTATCAATATTAGATATGGACACTCTGGATTACATTGACGAGCTCAACACTTGCGTTCGTAATTGCTCTTCGAGCTTAAAGACACTCAAGATATCGTTCTCGGAGGCGTTGGCAAATAAATCTCGTAAGCCACCACCTGATCCACAATCCGATGACGATTCCGACCAGGAAGAGGAATTCGGCCAACTTGGAGGAATCCCCCCTGGACCACCTTTACCTAACCCTCTTGCAGGAGCGTCAGATCCGAATGGACCTACGAGAGCGCTCAAGGCGGCCGAGGAGAAGAAAAGACAGGAATCAGCACTAGGAAGGATATTTGGACTTGAAACTGTTATTTCAAAAGCCAAACCACCCACAAACAGCCAGCCTTCTAAAGAAAAAGCGAAAATTCAACTACCATCGATAGAAGATCCTAATAGAAGATTCATCAGGGAATTAGCATCTGTTGCAGCAAAGTTGAGGGACAACATCAACGCTAACAAGGATCTTACCGCTGATGGACAAGAGACATTAGCCATGATTAAAAGGGCCTGTAAGTTGTATCTTAGGAATACAGAAGAGCAACAGAGCCCAGAAAGTAGTGCTAGTATTGCAGCCAAAGAAACTCCAGCATCAAGTCCAACCACTTCTGGTGAAACTGAGACTATAGTGGCAGCCAGTAGTGGTACGCCGGATGAACCTGGACTCTTCGATAAACCAACCGAAAAGAAAGCGATCAAATCAGAACCAGGCGTTTCCAATCCCGATGATATCAATGTTGAAGAGCCTGAAGGAACGGAGCTTGAGGCTGATGGTCCTGATGAGACTGAAGAAGTCGCAGAAGAGTCCAAACCTGCGCCAGGAGGTACACCGTTTGATATGGAACGTTGGACTTTGAAACTTGAACTGCTCAAGCAGGTTCTTGAGCTGAAGAATCGACACGACGAAATATTAAAGAATGACGCCAAACGTGGTGAATATAAAAAAGAATTACAAGCAAAATTGACGACGGGCGGATTGACACCACAAGACTTCGAAAAAATGGATCAGTTAACGGCCGAATGCGACTTATCGTCAACCCGCGTCGAAGAGCTTTTACGACGTATGAACGTTATCAATGCTCAGATTGAACACTTGAATTCACAAAGTAATGGTAGATACCACTCACTCTCAATCGAGGATAAGAGAATGAGCGAATACGTCCGATCTACTCATGGTCTTGTATTGGAGAGCTTGGCTCTATACCTCGTTCCAATCAAACCTTCTATCCTTTCTCGTGCGCTCGATTTTTCCGTCTTGCAAAGCATAACTCTCCTTAACGTTGGTCCCCAGGGCTCATTCTGGAATCTCCTTGCGAAAGAAAACCAGACGTCCCCGCTTCCGTTATGTAAAATTCACACAGATAATGTGACTTTACAATTTCTTGCTCTCGCAGCGCAGTTGGAGACGATCACCGAGTTGTATTTAGTGGAGCGAGATCCTAAAGTTGCTCGTGTCGAGAGCACTGCTGCCAGAACCATAGTTACTATGGAACATATTCGACGAATGGTTTTGAAAAAGCACGCGAGCAACCTCAAAGTACTGCTACTTCGTAACAGTTCCAACTCAGAATGGGATTTGAACGACAGTACTGTCATGTTGTTGTGCCGACGAGGGAAACAGCTCGAGGAACTTGCAGTGAGCTTTGGACTGCCAGAAATGGTAAGCCTCTTGTCTTCTTGTATTTGGTCGTCTTTAACCGGAGTAATAGCATCTACTTTTACAACATCTAACAGGTCTGTCTTCTCTTCGGGTTCTCCACGCGCTCCGAATTCGTTTCGATGATCAATGCCCCTTCGTACCAAACCAATTCCGTAAATTTATTGTCGATATCGTCTCTATCTATCCTGCAATGAAACTTGAATTTGTAGCTACTGATAACGCTGTTAACCGTCTTGTTCGACGTAAGACAAAACCCAAAGTCGATAGAAAGGGTAAGGGTAAAGCCACTGAGCTAGATGTCGATGATGCCACTTCAAAACTATTAGCCAAGATTCTATCAGTTCCTTCAAATTCCGCAGCAAATGCGAGTCCTACATCAACAACTTCTGTATGGACAGATGGAGGTAGCAGCAGCTCCACTGATAATGGATTCGGATTAGGCGATTTGATTGATAGCTCTGAAGACGAGGACGACCAAGGTGTTGGTAAAACGGGTAGCAGGATCCAAACCGTAGACGGAGTTCGATTTAGTGATGTCCCTAGCGTGAAAGTTTGGGGAAGGGACATCATGTATTGTCGCCTTTGATGCCAGCGTCGACCTCGAGGTTGATTTTTTTGAGATTTGTTGAGGATAAGCGTGCGAGCGGGGCATTATTTCACGGTAGCAAAATTGATAAACAGCGGATACCAATTCGATTCATAGGTAAGCACAAGCAGGTAGTTATGGAGTAAGGAGCTTCATCAAAATCATCGCATTGAGATTGAACAAGATTAATTTTTGCGAAATGTCAGAGTAAAGTTTCTGATTTCGATGTGAATACATTGATTGGCCCTCGCCCACGCCGAACCCATTGCAGGAATCGTCCCATAACCAACCAAAATCTTTCGACAGTTTATATTAGACGCATATTTCATTATCCCAAGAAGACATCTTTAGTTCTTGTTTCCATCTTCGGAGAAAAGCTTAGACCAATCCTTACCCAAGATCATGAAGAGTTGAGCGACGATGCAGAGAGTGAACAAGCAAGAGAGAGCCAGTTGGATGAGGAAGACTTTGAGATAAGTCTTGCCCAATCTGATACGAGCACTCCAGTCGAAGGTTTTCCAGGCGTCAAGCATGCCGACAACACCGGTGCCACCAACAATCTCAGGGATTACTTTTCCGCCGAAGCTACGGTCAAATGGAACAATAGTCTCTTCGGCATCCGATAGAAGAGAAGCTTGAACGCGAGTCAACATGACAGTAGCTGGAATGACGAGGACACACGAGAGGAAGAGGCTAAGGACGGCAGATCCAAAGCCACCAAGTGCCATCATGGTTCTTTGATGGGGAGTCACTTCGGAAAGTTGAGCAGGCTGATCAGTGAGGCCACTCGCGATAGCAATATATAATGGAACCATGACCGCAATCTGTTCTGCCAGAGAAAAGAGAGCGGTTGGGATAGCAACTTTCTTCCACATCTTCATCGACGGAAATCTCCGGAGCCAGGTCTTGGGGCTGGGTTCGGAAATGACGATGTGTGTCCAGAGCAGGGAGAATTGGGCACAGACAACTGCCGCTACGATGCTTGCGAATCCACGACCAAGGAGGCCGATGATCGGGAGGGCAGAGAGCATACCAGCAATCCACTGGATAACCATGACCTGGACGAAGTAGACGGAGAAACCACGGAAGCGTGCACGGAAACCACCAACGGATTGGAGAAGGCGCAGACCCTTGCGGAGGCTGGAAGTGATGTAGGTAGCTTTGATTTGGGTAGTCTCGGGGTCTTTGGGCATGGTATCATCCGTATCCTGGGTGGGCAGAGGTTCGAAATCGATGTTGTCTTGTGGAGATTCGATCATGAGAAGAGTTGGGATGACACGGCCAAAGGTATATTCGATCTAGCGTCTATTAGTGAGAGGGCCAGGTGGATGTGAAGGCATGTGCAACATACCATAAACATGGTAGCAAAGAAGAGCAAGGCTGTGGTGCCTAGCATCAGAATCCCCCATTTGGGGAGATCTATCTTTCGTGGCTCCCCACTGCCGCTGCCGCTGCCGAGGGCGGCTTCGAAGCCTCTTCTGGCGAGGGAGGTAACGGAACTCATGGTCAAGGAATGTCGATGATGGTAGTGATCAGTTGGTGCAGGCGGAGAAGAAGAATTGAAGATGGAGGAGAGGAATGGGCGTTGTTTAAGAGGGGGCGTTTTGAGGCGCAGCAGCTCGTCAGTCAGGGCCAGTGGCCTGTGCGCTGGAGCCTGCGGAAGGAAGGAGCCTTCCCTCTGCTAGCAGGACCAAGTGAGATGCTGGACCGTTGTCGCTATTCTTGATACGAACAACAACAACAACAACAACGAGCCCTCCAACACGAACTCCAGTCGGGCATCGGCATAATCATTTCTGACAGAGGAAAAGCCTTGTGCCAGAGGAAAAGCCTTGTGCGACAGTACGTTAATTCAACCACAACCACAACTACAACCACAACCACAACCACATCCACATCCACATCCACATCCACATCCACATCCACATCCACACCCTACTCGCGACCAAGTATACAAGACAACCACCGACCTCGTTTCACCCAACGACGGAAACAATCCTTCTCTACCTGCGACAATGCTAGACCGACTGCACTTCCACCATCTCTGCCAAGGCAAATGAGACGTCGACTGTTATGGCACACGAGAGATCTTCTCTCCGCAAACACCTTGCTCACAACGCAGAATGGAGGATTGCGACGACGACGGTAAACACGAGAGCGCTTGTCGAACAGGGTCCATCCGATCATCAGAAGTGGGTTTCTGCTTGCTGCAAAGCCCTGGCGCTTGCATATCTGCAACTACCCGCGAAGTGATGCACGCAATCAAAGCGAGAGCATGCCATCACACGCTCAACATACAAAACTGCCTGTGCTCTCCCCAGATTCCGTTTCGAATACAGCCCACGATTGCACCACGGCCAATACTACATCTCTCGCTATGATCTTTGCGGTTAGTGCATGAAATACCAGGTGTGATATACCCTTCATTTAAACTTCATTTTGCTTCCTTTTGAGACAGGGTGGGTGGCACGGATTGAGCTACCATCGGATATATATTTCGGCGGCTGCGACGTCGATGATTTGTTTTCGACCTTTCGACCCTTCGTACTTCTCCCTTCCACGATGCGCGCCCGTGTTTTGTTGGCAGCAATGGGCACGGCGACTGCAATCGAAGCATCAACGACCCAAGGTGCTTGTGGGACTGGATTTCAAGCCTGCACGGCCACAGGTTCGTTGGCTTCGACCCCGCAAATCAACGACCCTGGGTTTCAGAATCTCTTTGTCGATATTGTGCAATCCTCACTTCCATCCAGTGGTAAACGCTCACTGCCGCCACATTTCTTCTCCGAACGAGGGTCAACATCACTCTGTTGCAATGAATTGCTCTCGTGCCTCACCATGTCTGGTCTGGACATTCCTTTCTGTTATGATCGATTTACGACAAACTTCCATCTTCCAGACGGCAGTTCAGGGACGGTAGTCAATGGCTCATACCAATCTTCAAGAGGTGACATCGCGAACCTGGAAACAGGAGATTTCACCCTCGCAAATGGGACAACCGGAAACATTTATGCCGACAACCCTGCAGCAAAACCAAACACGTCTACACTCCCCATGCCAAGTCAGTTTACAGCGACCGGAGTTGGTTCTGCTGTACCCATCAGTAGTGTGGGGATTGAAGTCACGTTGACTTACACTACGACCATTTCCGCCTCTACACTACCACCAAAGACCATTTCCGCGTCAACAATCTCAGGACTTGTATCCACAGAGACCGAGTTGGTGCCGACAACAACAACTCTTGAGTCGGGTACTAGTCTCATCACAGTTGTGCTTGCAGCTACTTCATTAAGCTCAATATCGTTGCCCGCTTCCGTTGTTGCGGGGACCACGATGAGTGGGAGTACAATGAGTCCAGTTGTCACGGTTATCACTACCACTCAGATTTCAGCGAGCAGTACAGCGAAAAAGAATGGAGTGGAAAGAGGACTGGATCTCGCATTGGTACAGGGCGGACTTTTGAGCTTCCTCTCATTTGCTGCTCCGATTTTGTCCTGGATGTTTTGATATTTGATCTTAGATTTCAAGATCACACGTCCATCCTCAGGAGCTAAGCATGTATGATGCAGTGCCCAGTTTTTGGCATTCAAAGAGTAGCTGCATCGATGCGAAGTCCATAGGATGTATGTAGAGATATGTAATTCTAATCGATTTTGCTGAAATATCTCTAATCCTCACTGCGCTTTGTTTCCACGAAAACATGAAGCGGCAAACTACAAGCCACCGCGTAATGCGGCATATCAACAATCTCAGCAATCTTCAAGTCAGCTGCCACACTAGCCAGCATATATCCTTCTTCCCTCGTCAGCCCCTTTTCACCTACTAACCAACTGATCAAACCCCTCAAAGCTTTCCTACTTGCCTCTCTCAAGTCAGAATCAATTCCTAACGCAGCATACTCTGGCCCTGCATTACTGCTTGCTTTTGCAGAACCCTCGGCGGTGAGATAATGAGGACTATGAACCCAGGATTTCTCCTTCTCAACTGTCAATCTTACTTCGGCCTTCATTGGCGTTTCAATGGCTGTACCACAGACTTCACCGTCGCCCTGTGCCGCATGGCCATCCCCACAGCTGAATAAAGCACCGGGGACTTTGATTGGTAGGTACAAAGTGGATCCCACTGTGATGTGCTTGCAATCGATATTTCCACCCGTCTCGTACGGTGGAATGGTACTGAACTCCCCCTTTGCCTCATGGGCTACACCTACAACACCGAGAAATGGTTTGATGGGAATATGAAACCCTGGCTTGAAAACTGTATAGCCTTCCATTCGGTGAGTCTCTAGGTCCCAGATTTTGAGTTGGGGGTCCGGAAACTCGTCGTGGAGGAGACCGAAGCCTACTGAACTAGGGAATACGCATGTCCATCCATACGAGGCTGTTTGAAGTGAGAGGAACTCAATCTTGAGTACATCACCTGGCTGGGCATCGCTGATGTATATGGGACCATGCGCTGGATCTCCGAGGTTGAAGTTGAAGTTTGGGACGTCGGATACGGTGGAAGATGGTGTGAATTGATTGTGTCCTCCGTCGAGGAGGTCAAACGTGACAGTTGCACCGGAATCAACGGTTAGGACAGGTTTGAGGGAGTTGTCCCATTTAAGATGCGTGTGGGACTTGGGGATGTGAAGTGAGGAACTCATTTTGAAGGTATTACTACCGAAGCTTGAGATGGACTGTATGATAATTCCTAGCTGAACAAGCAATAGAGCTGGTGGCATGCTACGTAGGTGGGTCTGAAGTGGGATGATAGCACGTGTCTAATTGACCCCTGAACTGTCAATGAGTGAATCCTCTGAGAGTAAGATGGAAAGTAGAAATCGACTGCAATTGAGGCATTTACGACTCATTCTTAGTTCCAAGCCTATGCTCCACCTTCAAGTCGTGCTCCACTCCGCCACGGTCTGACCAGTCGGGTCTGCATTATTCTATTATTTGAAGAATATGTTACTAGCTTTTAACAGTATTGTCTTTCAGTCAGGAGCATGCACGAGAAGTATGCCAATTCTTTTGAATTATTGCTTTGATTAACGCTCGGATGCTATATCCAGAAGGAGCTCACTGAAGGAATAAAGCCAACCTAAAGGATTAATTTTCCAAAGCAATCGTCGAAGGTCATGACCACATAGGCTTTGTGATCAGCTAGCTAAGCAATTAGTTAACTTTCCTTACAGGCATAAAACCAGTGGCTGACTAGAAACTAGATTGTGCTCGCTCTACTTGCTCTGTTAAGTATTTTAGGCCTTTAAGATCCGCTGCTTGCACTGTTTCAAGTAGGCAGCTGTGCGACGCTGGATTAGATTGTGAACCTAAAGCCCATAGGCCCGGTTTGTTTCGGGTTTGGAGCTATTCTCCTTCCTTCCTTTTTGGCACTCTTTTCAATTTGACGCAATAGGCTACTCAATTTCATATACTAGCACGCACAGAGAGAGGGTGAAACAATACTATTACAGAAATACGAGTATTTTAGAGGATTCATCTCTTTCATATACTACATCGATCGGTAGGTGAATTAACGTCGATATATAAACAAGAATCTTTCAGGTAACCTTTGAGTCGAGTCACTTGATAAAAGTACAAATTACAGGTCGTGGACGAATGCTATACTAGAAGATAGAGTTCAAGATAACAATGATGATAAATTACAAGTTCTATAGTTTATACCTCAAGGCAAAATTACATCCCCTCGAAGGCTTCACCGATGGCAATTTAGGCACGTGACTTTAATTTTGAGATTTGACGGATTGTCAAACTGACATATATAAGAGGCGGAGAAAGTTTAATGAGAAAACAAATGAGTTAGATTTGGTAGAGGCTGGGAGCCCCTAGAGACATAAGATAGAAGAGGCAAAAAAACACTGAAGGATGAGTATCACGTGCTGTTCATTCAGCAGACGGCACAAACCTCCCTCCGAAAGAGCCCTTGAAGCCTCAGCCTTCTTATGAGGGATCAATGATTTGCTGGATCCGCCGTCCAAGTGATTCCATCTTCTGAGTTGTGATCGGGGCATCATACACGGGAGAAGCAGCTCCTGTCCACGACATGCTTGACGCAAGTGAAGATCACTAACGCTGCAGACAGAGAATTGTTTCGAGGATGAAATCAGTGCCGGCGCTTGCCATACCCCCCTCAGCACGATTCGGGAAGCCGACGGTGAAGGGACAACGCCAACGGTCAAGTGCTTGCGCCACATTGGCGTCGTGAGCAAGCCTCCCACGCTGAAAACATGGGCATTGGTTCCAATTAGGCAGCTCGTTATTCTGGGCTGATTATGTCGATATCTCTTGCATATCTTCCGAAATTCGAGTTGGAGTGGCCTGTCTTTTGGATGGAGTCGCAACATCCGACCCCATGAACTGCCCATGGATCCATGCTCCACACTGTCAACCATATCACTGGAAATGATCGTCTTGGGTCGTTTCCCATTGAGCACATTGTCGCTCGCTAGCACCACGTCTCCCACGGATTGTTCCTTGCGCGTGCTTGACGGTAGCAGATCATCACCGCTCTTTATCGACGGCGCTGATAGCAGGAGAGACCATCTCCGGGCCCAATCATTCCAGGGCGATAGTAGTGTCCCGTTGACCACTTCTACCCATCAAAATCTTGCATTGTGTCCTCACCGATCCAAGAAAGCCCGGGAAGCCCAGAAAGCCCAGAGAGCCCAGAGAGCCCAGGAGATCCATGCCGACGTGCATGCTCAGAGCGATGCTGCTACTACGCCGCACAATGTCTGATACGACAGACAGCCAACCGTTTCTTGTTCCCAGGCTGCTTTTCTCCCACACTTGATCTGTATCCGACCGATCCCGAGACACCCCACACATTTTGGTGGCTGTTTGCTTATCTCTTGAAGGAGTCAGCGTCTGTTGGATGCGAAAATCATGTATCGTGCTCCTCCTCACCGATTACTCCAAGTGCAGGATGCAGTTGTCAGATGGAAAGCACCGCTACGGTCATCTTGCTCTTGGTGAAAAGGAAATTGATGGCAAGTTAAAAGCAATTACAGGTCGAGGTTCCCAATCATCTCGTGCTCGTCCATAGGATTCCAGGACTATACCCTTATCCACGAGAGCTGGCGCGAAGGATACCCTGCACAGTCACTGATTTGCTGGGACACGTCAAGGTTCTCGTTTCCGACATTCAGCGAGCCAGCCCCATCATCCTACCCACTCCCAATCTCCAATCTATCATTAGCCTTGATAGCCTTGTGCTGCTCTTGTACTCCCATAATCCAAGCCCTCCTCACCGTCTCACTCCAACCTCCCAAGCCGTCGACCCTTTCCCATTCTCTCCTTCGCCTGGAACTCATAACGGTCGTTGGATGCTTCAGACCTGCTGGACTACACGAGAGACACTCGCTTCTTGAACCAGAGCCCTTCCAGAACGTTTGGATCTCGGCGCCACGCGACCACGGAGACCAATCTCCTCATGCTACGGCCTGTGCGCAAACTTGGTCGCAAAGTTCCGCTGTCAGATTCGAGAAATCAGGATAAGCATGCGATCAATTGATGGATACCAATACCTAGAACGAAGACTGCGACTTTCAAGAAGCCCTCGCTCGTCCCCTCTGCGGAGGTAGACGGGCGTGGTAATCCATCATAATGTCGATATACTCTTCCCCTCCTCCGGCCCGAACCTTTCGGGATGACAAGGCAACTTTGCTGGTATGCTGGTGGTGTACGATATTTGCCATCGTCATAATACTCTTCCGAGTCTGCGGACGATATATAAGGACTGAGAAATTATTCAAGGAAGATTGGATAGCCTTTGGAACGATAATTCCACTCCTGTGCCGGATGGCATTGGTACATGTCATCCTGTTATACGGTACAAATAACGCAGTAACAACTGGGCTTACAAGCTTGGAAATTTCCCATAGAGGAATTGGTAGTCGGCTGGTTTTGGTGTCTAGACTTTTTTATGCTGCAACGTAGGTTCCGATCAGACCTCACCTGGAAGTTTTCTAACGAGTTAAGATTATGGATACTCAAGCTCGCAATCAGCGAATTCTTTAAACGACTCACTTGGACTATCTGGACCCGCTCGCATGAATTGATGCTTATAGGCATAAGATGGTTCTTGCTAGTCACTTTCCTAGTTGTCGTCATAGCAGATCTGGCTGAGTGTCAGCCATTCACACATTACTGGCAAGTGGTTCCGGATCCTGGAGCCAAATGCCGTCAAGGATATGCCCAACTTCTTACAATGGGGACGGTCAATGTTATCACGGATATCTTACTTGTTGTCTTTCCTATTCCGATCATAATAAGATCAAGGATGGCAATGAAGAGGAAGATACAGCTTGTTCTTCTCTTTGCGTTGTCCCTTTTACCAGCGGGAACGACGCTCTACAGAATCCCGAATATTATCGACAGGCATGGAAGTCAGCAATATAGATCTCTTCTCGCGTCAGTAGAAATTCTTTTTGCTACTGCGGTTGCAAATGCTCTTGTCCTCGGGTCATTTGTCCGGGATAGAGGTGTTAAGAAACAGAGATGGAAACGTGGATCGATGACCGATAGCATAGAGAGGACCGGAAGTAGGAGGGGAACACTCACTCAACATTGGGGAAGTGATGAAGATCTCGTGAGAGATCTAGGACTCAGCGTAGACCCCGAATTACGAGATGAATATTCGTCCAATCCACGACCTGCACCAATGGCGGTCGCTGGCAATGTACCAGTGAAAGCACACAAAGTGATGGGTACAGATTGGCAGTTCCCGGGCGAAAGGAGCGACACGAGTGACGAGATTGATTTCATGAAGCTGGGTGCATCTCACGGTCCTAGTGATGTCTCTGGGATGACACCTAGGAGGGTGTCCTTTTTCGATGTTGGGGGCCTCTTGGAAGAAGGAAGTCAATCCAGAAGATTGAGCCAAAAAACAGATACGGATGGAGAGAGTTCGACTTTTGGCCGAGTACCTTCGACATATTCAACGGAGCAGGGTCTCTCTCCTCCACCGCAACGAAAGGGTTCGTCTGCTCTACTTCAAGATATTGGCGGATTGCTTGGACCAAGGAGAGAGCGGCCTCAACCATCGAGAGGTTTTGAGCTACAACCAATTCAACAGGAAAGATCACCTAATCTCAAGCCTATTGCTTCTAGTGGATTGCCACGCCAGCATTCCCCAGGTGAATTACAAGATGTTGGAGGGCTTTTAGGGTAATGCAAATGTAATAATGGGAGGTTTGTGTATAAATATCTGGGTTATTCAGCGGGCATGAGACACGATCTGAATAAGGGAGTTGGGAGTTCCTTCACAGAGCTTGGTAAATCGGGTTGGCTGTATCATTCGAGATTATATACCACGCGACTTCGATCGCTCGCACTCGATTTTCAGGACAAAAATGAATACATCAGATAGAAAAGGCTTGAGCAGCTGAAACAAAGTAGACCAAAACTTGGTGTTAAGAGACTGAGAAATACAATTCCAGCGAAAGAAACGAGCGCAAGCTGAATGACTAATGAAAGAAAAATTGATGGAACTAAGAATTACTCTACTTAAAAGTCTATGAGAAAGGCATCCTCCGCTTTTTGACGACGATATTTGCACGAGGGCTTTTGTTTCGTTGCAAGCCTGAAGGCGTTCCTTGCTTTAGCCCTGGGCTCGTATGGTCTAGCCAGCAAGAGCCCTGTGCCGCAATTTCACAGCCTCACTGCTACGAACCCATCTCTGCCGGCCAATGGCCAAATAAACTGTCCACAATCCCATCTCACAGATGACTCGAAGTCATCTCGAGCCTCTGCAGCTATTCCTTCTTGCCTAATATATTTCCATATCACCTCACTCTCCTTAATCGCCTCTCGTTTAGTACCACTGTCTCACGAGCTTGTGAAGAAACACCACACGGCTGCTTCTCGACCATAACGACTCCTCCTCCGCGTTTCTCGGATTGATCCTCGTACCCAGGCCATAATGACAGAAGTTGAAGAACCACAATTCACGTCTTTGGCAGCGCGTAAAGCTGCGTTGTTGCAGAATGGAGTTGGCACAGGGTTTGGGAAAAGACCTCCTCCGCCACCTCCTCCAGACAAGAAGCCAGGAATGCCACAGCGCAGCCAGACTTCGAACAATCCTCCGATCGCTACATACGGGTCCTCAGCTATCCAAAAACCCAGTAATCAGCCCATGATTTCGAAGGGTCAAGCCTTACTCCCTCCTCCTCCTGTCGATAGAGACCAGCGAACCTCTACTTCCAAAACACCTCCTCTCCCATCTCGAAATGGGCCACCTGCTTTACCAACCCGCAAGGCTTCTCAACCCTCACCTGCCCTACCTCCGCGAAAGACGTCGACTCAGCTTGTGCGCCGCGGTTCCAATGACTCGACCTTGTCCTTCAGCTCTACAATATCAGGCATGTCATTGGGACAATCAACTACTGCTTCTTCATTCGATTCTGGTAGGAGACTGCCGCCAGCACTTGGGGAAGCCAAACTACCTCCGCTACCACCGTCGAGGCGAGATTTAGAAGAAAAGGCAAAGGCCGTCAAAGTGCCACTTGTATCCACCAAATCAGCACCTAATATACCAGTAAGAGAGCCTCCTGTTGTAGACAGAGATAAAATAAAGATGCCGTCAAGACCAAATGGGCTTCCTGCGTTGCCTTTGAGGCAAGCCACCGTAGATTCATTGGTTTCGTCCCTTCAACCGCCTAAGATGCCTCCAAGACCAACAAGTAGTGATAGGCAAGATGAAACTCCCGTACCACCTCCCAAAATGCCTCCAAGGCCTGGTAATCGTCCAGAAGAAGATATCCATTTACCCAAACATTCAAAGAAACTACCTCCACCAGCAGCTGCTCGTTCAATTCTTTCAATGGGTTTCAACAACAAGAACGAAGCCCCAAATCCTCCTCCTAGACCAGTGCCAAATGTCACAAAGTCAACCGGCCCAGCGATATTGGAATTGTCCACCTCGAATTTCGATCGTACAATCTGCGGTAAAAAGGCATTGGTTGAGTTCTATGGGCCTCGATGCTGGAATTGTCAACAGCTGGAACCTCACTGGCAGAAATTGGGAGACAATTTTGCTTTTGCTTCAAATAGGCTTATCATTGCCAAGGTCAACATGGAAGCCAATTCAATATATCACAACCGTTACGGTATTTCAAAATATCCGACAATTCTCTTATTCGACGGCGATGGAGATACCTATGACAAATACGAAGGGGAATGGAATCTTGAGAAGCTTACAAAGTATTTAGAGAAGAAGACAGGGATCAAACCTGAAGATGGAGCTCAGGCAGAATCAAATGACCTTCCTCCACCTATAAATCTTAGCTCTAAGCCGTCGTTATCTCAAGCTCGATCAACACAAGCACGTCGTCCCGCTACATCCCAGTCTTCTGGCTGCCTCTTGTGCAGGGACTTTTCAGAACCTGATGGAATTGCAGCCCAGTATCCTCGACAGAATCTTCCCAGGACACACGATATCACAGGTTACCTGGCTGATGTTCTGTGCGGCCAATTATCGTCTCATACAGATAAAGCACGAGCAATTTTCACATGGCTACACTACAATATTGCGTATGATGTTGATGCCTTCTTTAATAATGCCGTCAAGCACACAGAACCAAAAGATAATATTGCATCTGGCCTTGCTGTCTGTGGTGGGTATGCTGGCGTTTATTCCGCGATTGCTCTCAAAGCAGGACTAGAAGTGGTGATGGTCACTGGCCATGGGAAGGGATACGGTTACAATGCCTTGAAGCCAGGTGATGCCATACCTCGACGAGATCCAACTGGACATGCCTGGAATGCTGTTCGGATTGACGGCGGTGAATGGAAACTACTTGATGCTTGCTGGGGAGCTGGAAACGTAGGAGAACGGGTTTACAACAAACAATTTACCCCATCATACTTTGTCATGTCGAACGAAGAATTTGGCATTAAACATTTCCCCCAAGACGAAGCCTACTTTTTCCGCGCTGATGGTTCCATCCCGACCTGGGAATCTTACATGCTCGGCCCCACTCAAGAAGAACCCCTCCGAATCTTTGGTGTTGCAGAAGACTCGGGTATCTCGCCCAGATCATTCGAACCACCTCAAAAACACATCAAAGTGGATTCAGGCGAAGTAGTTCGCTTCCAATTCCACAAAGTCTGCGAGCATTGGGATCACGAAAAGAACGGGAAAGGGAAGCCTTATTGTTTGTTATTGAAGATCCGGGGGGTGAATGGGAAGAAAGATGACTTTGTGGCATTTGAAAGCAATGAATTTTGGTGGTGGGCAGATGTCAACTCTCGGGATCTGGGGGCGCCAGGGCAGACCGTGAGCGTTTACAGTGTGACAACTGTTAATAACAAAGATGTACGAGGGATGACGAGAGAGGAGTATTTGCAGAGGAAAGGAAAACCTGGCTCTATGGGTTTCGGGGGCATTTGTGAATGGGAGCTGGTCTGATCACCAGGTTATTGGCGTTTGAATGATCTGAGATGGGGAATTCAAGGCGGGATTTTGCACAGGAGGATACCCTTACAATAGCACGAAGCACACTAATGGCATTTGATTCAGGCTCAGAAAGAATTCACCATTTCTTCTAGTCGAAGCTCGAGATTTCGCTTTGCCGCTAGTGTGGCGTCTCAACTTTTCCGCATGTCAAGTATTTTCCTATTCCCGAATCCATTTGAAATAATAACCAACCAAATGAGAAAGGCTTTGCACTCAAAGCTCTTTCGCAGCCAAATAAGTGGCCGATCCCTTTTCGTGCGGCCTTCCATTCCATCCACTCTGAGGCATGACTGGAATCACGCTATTGAGGACTAGACTCCACTCCGTCTTGCAGAAGTCGGCAGAAAATATACCAAAGCTAACATGACCTCAAATTCTTTCTATATCTAAAAAGCCACATCATCCCGCAACCTATGCAGAATACGGCAAGCATCCTTCCAGCCAACACTATACTTGTCATTCTGTAATACACATTGAAACAGATTTTCCATTTTTGCAGCGTAGACTAGCTCATAAGTTATCACGCTATTGGGTCCCATTTCCTCTGCCAGGGCAGTAGTAGTTTCTGCCAAAATTTTCGCGAACTTTGACTTGAGCTCACGATGCCAGACGTCAACTTCTGCCAATGCTTACACCTCTGTAGTTATAGGTTCTCCGATCACGGGAAGACCTGGACGTTTGGTTACCGTCGGATCAATTCCTTTTGCAATTTGACCCAAAGAAAGTCGTAAATTCTGAGCACAAGCTCTGCAAGCGCAGGGAAATCCATGCTTTTTCAAGAGCAATTGACGTCGGGCAGCCACTGGCATCCAGCCCTGTCCCGTGTAGTCAATAGTGATTTCCTCTCCTGCGCGGATGTCCTTGTTTGCTCGGTATTGATCGGTGAAGCTCCTGGTAGCATTCGGCGCACAGGCATGATTGATCCTTGATGCTACCAAATATACAAACGGACCTACATCATCATCCGGTAGAGAGAGTGGAAGGGAAACAGTGACCTCGAAGCTGTTGGCATCCCAAATTCTCTGGAATTCGGTCTCTTCGCACTTCTCCTTGCCGCAGTTACATTGGCTATGCAAGGCCATATATTGTGACTTCTTCTTGTCTGGGAGTACGTTAAACATTGCATGCATGGCAAACCACCGGCTGCATCCCTTGAAGATAGCTTCTTCCCGTAGAATTTCGGTCCCTTGCTTGATCTTTCTGACGGCGAACATGCCGAGGCCTTTGTCGGGTGCGGGTTTTATTTCATACAGAACTCGACTACGGTCTATGAAAGGATTAGTTTGATGAGACTGGTGATCTAGGTTGCATGTGAAGAGCGTACCTCGGATATTATTGGGAACTTTGGTAACTTCTTGGTCACAAGTCTGGCCTCCGGACTTGCTGCCATTATGTTTAACAATCTCAGCCGACCTTTTAATGTTTTTAGTATTAGCCGGCGTGTTATTGGGTTTGGAAGCCTTCGAAACTTCGATCGAGCTCAACTTCTCGATGAGCTCGTTTTGGTCGACAGAATTTGCTTGAGCCTCTGCTTTTCTTTGCTTTGCAAGCTCCTTCTTGCGTTTGTTGCGTTTGGAATGGACACCAAGGCTTGGCCGTTGAACCGGTTCGTCCTCGGGTGGGCCATTTGTCAATCATGTTAGAGGTTCACTCTTAATGCACAGCTAGACGGGGAAGTTTGGTGAGAAAACAAAATGGTTTGATCTCCGTGAGGCGATGAAATAGAGTTACCGTCTGAAAGTGCTTCTTACTTTTTATTATTATCGGAAGAAGTGTTGAGACTGAAATCAGTTGTTGTGTTGGCTTGAGAGGAGAACCGTTGCCACAGAAAGAGTGTGCTAGTCACCATTCTATTCAACACACGTAGCTATTTTGTTTCGGCTCAATAATTGATCAAATAAAGATCACCTCCATGTTTTCCATGCTAGACTGCATTTAAGGCAAAACTTGGGTTGGAGTTTAAAAATCTATTTACACTATAAAATCGAATAGTTCAATTAAGAAGCAAGATCTGGACACTAATCTGACTCAAATACTTCGTGTTGCTATCAGAATACATCTTATTCTAATTCTATGTATGATTTGCTTTCTGATACTTAGATATGAGTAAATCTGCCGTTCAAGAAAGCCAAGATGTAGAAACTCGATCATTGACATGTATCAATTGCAGCCTTCTTCAAACACATCACTTCTTCTCAACATTGACAGTAACCGCTTCAACAGCTAGCTTATCAGCCGCTCTAGGGTAGTATTTCTCATTCTCTGCCATGCAAAACTCGGCGACGGAAATAACCTAAAAGGGCCATGATTTCTTAGGTAGGCTGTCTCAAAGTTGCTTCAATCTTTGGTTCTCAGCTGCTAAAGGTTGTGTGAATTGTTGCTTGTTAAGGGGACAGCTCGGAATTGTGTACCCTAGTATCTTGCAGCATTTATTCCGTTATTGTCTTTAGGATCTTTCTTATTCATGATGGGGATAATTTCAAACACGAGATCTAACAAGTGTACAGTCGGAGGGCTGTGCATTGTCTTTCTCAAAGTGCTTTAACTCATTTTTGGCGTTCGAAGATCGTGATTTTATAAAGTTCAGCATATATCTAAGAACAGGTCGGTGTTCATGTCAAAAGGCTCTGTACTGTCGGTGTCGACAGTTTGTGTTGGAACGGAACAAACTGTATAGGTATTGATTTAATATTGAAAAGTACAATGTGCCTTCAAAATGCTTTGTCATTAAAAATATTGAAGGAATCGCTCTTATTTTTCAAGATTAGTCCCATAGTAGATGACAAAGGAAAACGAGCTCAAGGTATTCCAATTAGACATAAGTAACTTTAAGCGCATTAATCGGAGAATGACTAGACATTGAATAACCTCGAGGGCTATATATAACATAGCCTAGGTAACTATACAAAAATTGATACGGACCTGGCGTATCATTACTATAGCACGATAAAATATCATTGACATCGATACTACATCTGAATGGAGTACCGTTTACAATAGTATTAACAAGCTGAGCAAATGTTAAATGACCATGCTGATCTCCAAGACCCGATTGATAGAGTAAATAGGTGGCAATATAACCCGTAGTCTGACCTGAGACGCTCAAGAGGTGGCCGGTGGGTAGGTCGAGTGTATACACGTCATTTGAGGGGCTTGGGAGATAGCCACACAATTGTGTAGATAAAGGTGGAGAATCGCTTGAATTTACTTTAAAAATTAAGGGAGAAGGAAAGATGAACGTCTTGTCCTAGCTGCCACTGGCACGCTAACGATGAGGGTGGATTGACCATGGGAAACTTGGAAGTGGGACACAACTCCGATAATTTCATGATGAGGGTCCGGGGCTGGGGTGTTTCTGTGGTCCGTTTGATCTAGTCAAAAATTATCTTGTGAGGCTTATACTGCACCACAGAAATGTGGCTGGCGAGGCTGTAGGGATTCCCACATCATGCTTCTCCAAAGAAGCTTGTCTCCTGGAACGATCAAACCAAGAGTGGGAGTCTTGGCACGGCACAGGCCCATTTGGACGTGGTTATTATTCAGCTTGTTTTGGCCAGATCTTTCTGCCATCTTGACTATTGAAGCCTTCTCCGTCCCTAAAAGGCAATCACCAATCTGTTGCAAATACATGTATTGAATTCAAATCGGGAATAACCTTACTTCGGTCACGGAAATATGTCCCCAAACAACACGAGCGATATCCCATTCCAAGCTACTGACCCCGCGGCTGCTCCCTTCCCCTCCACCACTTCCTTCAAAATCATCACGCCAGCGTCCCAAACCAACGACATCTGGCGCAAACCCGCTAATAAGTCATCTCCAAGTCTCATCGATGTCTTCAATGCGCCTAAGATCTACAAGCCCGTCCCTCTCTCCGCCTTTCAAAGCGCACGCGTCACCATCTCCGCTCCATGGTCAAATTTATACGACCAGGGAGGATTGACGTTTATCATCCCCAGCGTGGGTGAGAAAGAGAGCGAGAGGAAGTGGATTAAAACTGGAATCGAGTTTTACAAGAACGAGGCCTATGTAAGTACCGTGGTCTGTGATCGTTTTGCGGATTGGAGTTTGGTGAAGACGGGGATTAAAGAAGGGAAGACGGTAACAATTGAGATGGAGAGGGATGAGAAAGAGGGAACGTTGTGGATTTATGTGGTAGCTGAGGGAGAAAGGGTTCCTATTCGGGAGGTTACTTGGATCCTAAGTGAAGAACCAAAGGAGAGGGAGTGTTGGATTGGCGTTTACGCAGCGAGTCCGACGGTTGAGGGTAGGACGAGTGGGTTGGAGGTAGAGTATGAGGGGTGGGGATTAGAAATCACAAAATGAGTGTATCTTGCAAATGGACGTGAGTAGCATATTATTTTCTACTAATTCGTAGATAATGCAGTGTTTACTGAGTTAAATCTTGTTATACGCATAATGGAAAAACCTTTGCGTTTCAAAGATTTTAAAAATGCACATGTGAAGGGTCGAAGAAATAAATTATTCTTGGTTTTGAGTTGAAACATCACAAATGTTTTATACTCCTTACAGTTCTTTAGTATACCTAGTCTAAAACTTCAAATTTTCAGAAATACTCAGATAGTTTCCTTAAACCCATTGATACCATTAACCTGCTTTGATTTTTTCTGCTCCATCCACGTAACCGGCGCCAACATCAACGCCCCAAGAACACATAATGCAGTCGCGAAAATCTGCCAAAGCCAAATGAACGTCGCACCTCCAGGCCAAAAGAACTTGACCACCTCATTTAACTGATACAAATCCTCCTGACTCTTGATATAATATTTATTATTAGCTTCGGACTGGACGAGGTGTAGTTTGGTGGTGAGATGGACGTCGGATTTGTAGAAAGGTACAAAGAAGAGGGAAAATATTTGATTGATTTCGAGAAAGAGGATTGATGACTTTTGATTAAATTCTAGAAAGGTTAGATATTTGTGAGAGGGTAGAAGTCCTTAAGGGAAGGAAGGGAGAAGTACCGCTGCATTCTACATCCAGCACGATTCGCGGTGAGAGGATCTTATACCATCGGTATATCATCCAGATGACCCATCTCGAATTTATTTCACCAACTATGGGCAGGGATACGTGAGAGAAGCTCGGGACGCGACAGAGGGGGTGAATGAAAGTCGCGTCTGGGAGGAAGTAGCTGTCAAGTGCATCTCGTTGTTCGACAGGAGAACCTTCGGTGAGAAGATGGATGACAGTGGATATTTGACGCTCTGAAGGACTTGTTAGTCGATGGCATTGGAAGTGGTATGTTCTGAACCGAAAGACATAGAGAGGTTTGAAATGCAGCGGGGCAGCGTCCATTGCACTTTGATCAGCCATCGGATCGACCGGAGGCAAACACCAAGCGTACAGACTAGAAGGAGATAAGTTGACTTACTTGGATGTTCCATGACAGCAGTTTGAGAAAGTAAAGATCGTTATGAAATCGTTGTGATAATTGTTGAAGAAGCTCAGGTACATCAAAATTTCAAATGCCTATTCGGCAAGCGATGATGTCACGGTTTTTCCACCTTCATGTGAAAGTACCAAATCTCGTTAAGCTCAGGGGTTCAGGGGTAATTAGATCATAATATTTTGATTGCTTGTTCTAGGGATTGTTATTGAGCAATCATCCCAAGACGGTCAGCCACATGTCAATGATTTCCGCCTCAATCTATTTTTAGACTCTTGAAGCACAGCCGAATAAATGCCTTAGAACCTGTGGCATTCCAGGTATCATTCAGTACAGGACTTCAATGCCTTCAAAGTTGCTCTGCGCGCCTGGCTTCGCTGATACATCAGCCAAATTTCCTCCAAAATGGCTACTATCGCAAGCCTCTCCGACGAGCTTCTAGTCTCGATCGCTCAATTTGTCGCCGCCTTCTCTTATGAAATCGGTACCGTGAGAAAACGGTATCCAGAGCCTGGATACGTCCTTAATCTTGCTCTCTGTAACCACAGGCTCCACGCTGTATGCGAGCCTGTTCTTTACGCCCAGTTCTATCAACAAGGAAGGGGATATAATCGGTCTCTGTCATCATTTCTTCTGATGATCCTGGCTCGACCAGATCTAGCTGTTAGGGTGAAAACGTTACATGCTGCGGCTGATTTGACATTTGGTCGTGACCAGCAGGACCCATTGAGTGTGGAAAACCTCTGTAAGATGGTTGTTGATGCCAAGACTGGTCAATATGTGCAACCGGAACTGTGGCATCGCATACGCGTTGCTGCTGAGTTTGCGAGCTGGGAGAATTCTTCGTTTGCTCTCAAAAAAGTGCTGAGGAAGAGTAATTGGGAGATTATGGTCTCGTTTCTCATTTTATTCCTCCCGAACTTGGAGACATTGCATCTTCGTGGCTGGATAAACATCTGGCCCTATATCCTTGGCCCTCGAGCGAGCACGCTGTACAATCTTCCCCCGGGAGTCGGTGCCACTCAACAATGTGGACCACCATCGAAGTTGAAAAAGGTTGCTTGGGAATGGCACGCAAGCGACAAGGACTTGAGTGGAAGCCCTTTAATCTGTGCAGTCAGAAGCTCACAGATATATCCGGAGATTGTCTATGATACTTTCCTTGCGGTAGACTCTTTCACATGCATCACTTCTGGGAAACCACGGCACAATTGTATGATAATGCAAGAAGAAGGACTCAGTCTCAGAGATGAAACCATGGCTAGCTCAGGGCCAACCCATATAACCTATTACAGGTCGAAAGATTCAGCGAAGCTATATTGCGGCAATCTACCTCCTCTCAAACGATTCTGTGTGAAGGGCGACTCATCACACAACAAGCCATCGGTGCTTCCAGTAAAGTCGATAAGTGGAAATTCAGAGACAACCCTGGAGCATCTCACAATCCATGATACAATTTGGCTACCTGACCCCTTTCGTCCTCCTAGTTCTGTTTCCTATTTTGTCAATTTAAAATCATTGGATGTTTTGGCCATCTCGCTACTCTTGGACTTCAAAGCAGAGATTCATAGGAAAAGGCATTATCAATTCTGGTATGGCCGTGAGAAGCGTGATGATTTAGACAGAGTAGAGAGATCGGCAGTCGTGAAACGAAAATTGGTAGAGCAGCTGCCGCCCACACTTGAAAAACTGACCTTAAGAGGGTGCGAGTTGTGTGGAGACTTCGAGATGGTTTCGAATGTTTGGGAGATGATGCAAAGGAAGCAACAAGCGATACCCAGGCTGAGAGATTTGAACCTAGAATGGACGCAGAATATGAATGGGGGTTTGGAAAGCTATCCGGGGTTCACGCTTGAGGAGGCTGAGGAACTACTTCTTATGTGTAGAGACGCGGGTCTAAAAATGGTGATTGGGGTTGACGTGGCCTAAACCTAGCGACAGAATATTGATAGCGGATCTTAAAAGATAATTATGTAGGTAGAAGAAATGATACGACGGGGAAAAGCTAGGCAATTAATATGATGCATCTACCTATCTGACTGGGCCAAAAGTGAAATATTATTTGTCAGCTGGACTTTATGTTTTTTGCTAGTATTCGGATAAAGTAACGTCTTGAACTTAATGCACCAGCAAATTTCAATGTACAAAGTCGCAAGAGGCTGGAAATCAGAGATATTAAATTAATTGCCTTGAAGTCTAATCTCGAGGGAGTCCAAAGTAATCACGCTAAGCAGTGACACACTATACAAACAAATACGAGCACAAATGCGCCAATCATGGCAGTGAGGCGGAGGAGAAATCAAAACAAGTGACTCAGAGATACGACTTTACTTGTTCCTCACTCCAATCCCAGAATTGCTTGGCAATGCCAGTGCCACCCTCTTCACTACTCTTGCTTCCTTGCACTAGGTCTTGTCGTAGCGATGCAAATCTACCCCATGGGACAACTAAAGATGTCAGCAAAATTCACCACAGGGTTCAGTGATATACTCCAAGCTCCATTGTGTTCTGATGTAACATCAGGCGAAAGACCGGCAAACAGCTCGGTGTAAGCTCCATGGATAGGTGTATGGAGCACTAGATTCATAAGTGCCGTCTGCCAACCTGGCATGCCACGTTGAAGATCGGTTTTAAGGTTACCTGGGTCGAGAGTCTAAACTTGTGATCAGTATGCAAGACTAATGTAGTGTAACCATTTTCTTACGAGGCTGAGAATTCCATCATTACCGAATCTCCGAGCAAATTCCTTGCAATGGTATAGGCTACCAGCTTTGCTCACACCATATTTATGCCAAGCAGATTGATCCTTTTGGTAGTCTAAGTTGGCCATATCAACTCCTCCCTTCGGTGAGAAACTCTCCGCGGCTGACGAGGACACCCAAACCACTCGCACATTTCCTGCAGGACTAGCTCTCGCTGTAGAAAGCAAGAGTGGCGTCAAGAACTTTGTAAACAAGAAGGGCGCAACACAATTTGTGCCAATCTGTAACTCATAGCCTTGCTTGGTTTTGCTTCCTTGTGGTGGTACCATAACACCAGCATTGTTCCAGAGAACATCCAATCTCTTCTCTTTGCTTAAGAATTCCTCTGCAGAGGCCTTGATTGTTGCAAGATCATCGAGATCGAGATGAAGGTATATCAATTGGCCTTTGGAGTTTGGGAAAGCGGCTTGGATAGACTTGATCGCTGCGGAGGCTTTCGCAGAAGAGCGGGCAGCAACATAAACTTTGGCATTATGGGAGTAGAGGATCTGAGAGAGCTCTTTCCCTACGCCGCTGGAAGCACCAGTCACAATGAAGACCTGAAGAAGCCATCAGCGGATGTAATCAAGATTGGAGATAGCTTGAACCTTGCTTGCTTGATCTGGCAGGGACTTCTCTGTGAATCCAGCTTTTGGGGGAAACATTTGACTCAAGGATGGGGCCATGGCGACTGTGGTGCTTGCGTTGTCTTCTGGACCGTCTCTTGTGGAATGAATGGGCTTCTCTTGACTTGACTGCGTATGGGTACTCGGGGGTGAGAGAGTTATGTAGTAGTAGGCACGCGTGGCCGCGCATGATAGCGCATGATACTTGTGGCTTTGGGTGGCTCCGTCCCACGGCGGAACAAGAAGCCATCAAGACACCACCGATTACAAAGCACCCCATCACCATTCGTCTGGGGTGGTGATGGGCGCATCATTCCGGCCGTGAGAATCTGGGCTGTGAAAGTGTTGGCTGAAACGAGGTTTTTGGTCGAAAGGTTCTGTTGCACTTCGCATCTTTAAGCATAAATAAGTTAAGCTTGCGGATTACCTAACTTGGGAAGGAACTGCCGATGCATTTAAAGTGCTGACGGGAGACCAGTGCGGAGAATTTCCTCACTTCACACTGCAGGAAAACAACACCCACCAGGTCAATGGATAATATTTAATGTTCAACCATCGCGCGCAATGACTCCGTAGCAAACGAATCCCCAGGCAATCACCATGGCAGACGCCGCAGAGCTGGAGCGGGATGTGAAGCTACAGCGCGATTCAGCAGACCTAATCGCCGATTTGAAGAGCTCGCTGAAGCCTTTCCTCTGGAAAAGTACAACATCGGGTGAACCACGGATTAGGAGACGCGTCAAATTGAGAGATTTGGAAAGGTTCATTCAACTGGTATGTTTGCATTGTTCTTGTCCTGTCACTGCTAACCTAATAGCTTGATCAATTCCAAGAGCTTCCCCAACTTCTAGATCCCCACCTCGATGATTTGGTTCCCCTCCTCGCGGATTCATTTCTCGAATATCTTCGATCAGCTCCCCCAACGCATTTCTCGCCTCATCCAGAACAACTCGTCCCAGTATACAAGGCGATATGCAAACTATTATACGGCTTTTGCAAGGTTAGGGGCGACAAGGTCATTGTGAGGTTCTTCAGCACAGAAACGAGGCATCTTGAGCTTCTATTATCTGCAATTGAGATAGGTAAAAGTCCTCCTAGATTGGGCTCTCCAATCCCCAAAGTTGATGAAATATTGGTTCATGAAACAAGCTGGCAATGGGAGGAAACATACATCACACTTTTATGGCTTTCTCAGCTTCTTCTGGCACCATTTGACCTTGCCTCAATCTCCTCAGAAAACTCTCAAGATATCCCGGCAAATGTCTTAGGATTGGAGTTTCCTGATAAAACTCCTGGTATTGCTTATCGCGTCATCGTCTTGGCTCTCCGTTTTCTCTCTTCACCAGGGAAAGAAAGAGATGCTGCGAAAATCCTGCTGGTTCGTGTTGCTATGAGAAAGGATATACAAGATCTTGGTCTCATGGATGCGCTTTCTTCTTGGGCACTAGCGAAATTTTCAATGATACGAGGATGTCCAGATACCTTCGATGCTCTCGGTACATTATCATTCATTTCAGGGCTTCTGGTCTCATCAATTGGAACGACGGACATGGATCCCTACCTTTCAGTAATTTATAGAGTTGCGCGGAACGTTTCAGATGTGGAGATCGAGCACTACAAACCCATCAACGCATCTCCGGTGGCTCGCAAGATTGTTATCAAAATTCTCCGAACGACATCGGTGATTCTATTACAGCAAGCAGACAGCACGACTTCCTCCGAAATGATCGAAACGACTATTGGCCATATGTTGGATTCCTTGGCGGATCAAGCAACCCCAGTTCGCCTTGCTGCAAGTAAAGCATTGAGTATTATCACATTAAAGTTGCCTCCTGATATGGCTTACCAGGTTGTAGAGGAAGTATTGGCAGGTTTCGAAAAGAACGTTATGTTCAAAGTTAGACCTGGAGATACAGGGAAAAGTCGTGATCTATCCCGTGTAAGCCGTTTCGAATGGCATGGTCTTACTCTTACACTTTCTCATCTCATCTTTCGTCGTTCTATTCCACCACATAACATTTCTCCTATTTTGCGTGCTCTTCGTCTTGCTTTGTCTTTTGAGCAGCAGTCCACTTCAGGATCAGCTACTGGCTCAAATGTGCGTGATGCAGCTTGTTTTGGAATTTGGGCTCTTGCCCGAAGATATACCACCAAGGAATTAGGGTCTCTCAGGCTCGAATCTGATGTTTTTCGCGACTATGGCGAAGAAGCAGAAGGGTCAGCCTTACAGATATTGGCAACAGAACTAATTGTTGCGGCATCTCTGGATCCTGAAGGGAACATTCGCAGAGGCTGCTCTGCTGCTTTGCAAGAGCTCATTGGCCGGCATCCAGATACAATCGCAGAAGGTATAAAAGTCGTACAAGTGGTCGACTACCACGCTGTCGCACTGCGATTAAAAGCCGTCGAAGAAGTTGCCATTGAAGCTGCTCAGCTTTCTGAATACTACTACAGGGGTATTTTGAAAGGGCTGCTGGGTTGGAGGGGTGTTTGTGATCCGAATGCCTCTGCGAGGCGCGTGGCCGCTCGGGCGATTGGGATGATGTCAGCTATTTCCAAACTGACCTGGCGGAGTCCCAATCCTTTACAAGAGGTATGGAATATTGTGGTCATGATTGTGCCGCGCATTATTCTTTTGGCTCCCCGGGATAATGAGCAAAGGCATGGCCTTATCTTGTCCTTCGCAGCGGTGCTTCAAAACCTTAGTCATGAGCTCACGAGGGCCAGGATACAAGATGAGTTTACATCAATACTAGCACGTTTTCCGAAAGACCGAGTTTTATTGGCTGTGAACGCAATTTCCAGTGATACTGGCAGTGACACGGCTATGAAAGACCGCTACTCACTTTTTAAAATCACCGAATCCGAAAACAATTTCTATTTTCTGATCTGCGCAATTCTGCTCAAAATTCATGCAACGTTGTGTGCCGTTCAAGAGGTGTACCAAGAAGTGCGGCAACCGCAACTGATAGCTGATGCTGCTAGCCATTTGATTGCATCATATTGGTGGATTCTTAGAGCTGAATGTATTTTTCGAGAATTCGACACGCAAAGAGCTCATCATATATTTGAAATATCTGCTTCACTAGACGAGAACGAAGATTCTCAACTAGCACTCCAAATAGCTATGATCGATGAAGAAAAGGATACGAACCTGTTAGATCTTCTCGAGCAAGGCCCTTATTCCTCTTGGCCTAACGAGATCAATCACAGCATCTTCGTTGACAATGCTTTTCTGCCCGATGAATCAATTACAGGAGTGTCACAACAGCTGATTGATCAGTTCCTTCAACTCGATGATGCTGATACAGTTGATATTGTGTCCCAGGCTGCGGTTGATCTTGCTTCTCTGCTGGAACGTAATCGAGCAAGTGAGTGGATTGAAAGTTGGAAAACCCATGGGTTGGCAATACGTTCATCAGCACGAAGAGCACCGAGTCGAGCTTATCTATATGCTCTTTTCAAACTTCCAATATACGCTAAAGGTTATATGTCTGGTCGAATACTTGGTCGCATGCCTGATGATTTCAGAGATGAAATTATTCAAGCTGTTCACGCTAGATGGAATGCACCAACACCAGTCTCTGATGTTAAACTGAAAGTCGTTATTCTTCGGTGCCTTACATCCAGCTTAATTCTTCGCCAGATACCGTCAGCTTTTTCATCTATTCTTAGATCTGGATTGGATGACTATACCACAACTGCTCAAGGCGACATAGGATCTTTAGTTCGTGTCGAAGCTGCGAAAGCGGTCGCAGTGATTTGGGGCTCGAAAGAAATTGTGGAAGGCGAACGCTATTCGGATGTTGATGTTACTTTGGCTTTGTTTCCTCGTATCATGAGGATTTCGTCGGAGAAACTTGATCGCGTGCGTTCTGAAGGTAAAAAGGCTTTATTAAAGCTTAATCTCCTCGACCTAGCTGCTAAACAACCCCCTATTCATGATGTCAGGATGCCTGAATCATTCCATGATCCGTCACTGCCTGATTCCTCAAAGGACTATTTTCTTCATCTTCTTGACCTCATGACAAAATGGGGGTCTGGACCTAAATGTCCCGTAAAATCCTGGGGTCCAGAATTTATGGCGGGCTTTGTCACATCTGCTGATACTGGTTCCGAGGATCTTGTGCGGGCAAGTCGAGCAGCATTGATTGACCTTTGCACACTGAAATATGTCAACGCAATGTGGGTTGTCGAGACTCTTAGTCTAACGCTCTCTCAAAACATGAAAAATGATCGCGTCCTCATCTCCACATTAGAGATAGTGGCATTTCTTCTAGATATGAAGCTCATACCACTAGAGAAAGTCGATGACCATGTATCAAGAGAAATCTATACAAATCTCCAAATAGCCTCACGTAAGACAAGGAATGTGAGGAAGATTGAGGCAATAATCAAGTGTATGGGCGGGATGATGGAGATTTGGAATGACGAAACTCAGACGAGCTTTGAAATTTCTCCGTTGAAACACTTAGAGGCGTTTTTGTTGCACAAGTTTCCAAGAATCAGGGATTCTGCTGCTGATGAAATCTTCATAAGAACTAGAAAGGGAAAAAGTGTTGACTGGGAGAAAGCCGGTGAGAGCGAGGTTAAGAGGTTGGGCTTATGATTGTTTGTTTTTCTTCAATAATGATTCATGGGATATGGTATGAGAGCGTCAAAATGTGTCGACTGACCGAATAGACTCGTTATACCGATCAATAAACTCTTTTTGGTTCGAATCTATCTGATATTTGTGTTTCCGCTTGCTGAGAAGAAACAGTCACTTATCGAACCCCGAGGAAACCCTTTTATTCCCAAGGGGTAAGAAATCATGTAAAATATTATAGATTAGCTACTTTATAAAGAAATAAGTAGGCCGTTTAGAAATTTGATCGCATATTACTTATTACTTTGTTGACCTTTCGCAGTCCTCATGAGAGCTCTCTCTTTCTACTTGAATCCTCAACGGCGTTTCCAGGTTCTTCGTGTCCCTCCGCATCCCATCTTAACCGACCCTCAACTTCCACGTCGGCTTCAATATCTCTCTCCCCCTCTCCCTGCCTCATGGCAGCTTTCTTTTCCTCCTCTCTTCTCCTATTCGCCATCATGTTCTCATAGGCCTGGGGAAAACACTTCTTGAAACACCAAAACATAATCACCACGACCACAGTCACTACCCAGGTGTTGATGGGCAGAAAGATCTGCAGGGAAATAAGAATATGCCGCCAGTCGATCGATATAAAAGACGAGACGATTATCATGGGGAAGATATCTCCGAACCAGAGGATGTCCGTCTGCATGCTGTTGAACTTGATCATTCCCGTGATGTAGGTTAGGAGGGAGAGGAGAAAGAAGTGCGTGCTGGGGCAGAGGACGGGGTACGGTGTCAGGGGCTGGCTTTTGGTTAGTTTGTGAGCATGGCATGGGGACCAGCGGACATGAATGGATGGATACGTACTGTAAGCGGACCGAGATCCACATAATCTTCTCTCGCTCCATATTTGCAGATGTGCGGCGTTGTTGAGTTTGCGTCGCTGAGTGGTTGTCTGGGATGAAGTGTACCTGGAGACGCAGCGGCGGGGTCATCCTGCTCAGGACCATATCGGGCTATCGCAATAGCGCTTTCAAAGGTCAACAGGAGGAGGAGGAGCTTGAAGAGGAAGCTGAAAGTTTGCGGGTACTTCTCTTTGAGGGAGAAGAGCGCCGCTCGACTCAGCGGCATCTTGAGAATGACTTTGTGGTGATGTTGGGATGAATATGCCACGAGTTGAAGTGGGCTGCGGGTCAGTCAGCCTTCGTCCGATGCTTGAATATGAGACCTGTCATGTGATCTTTCCCCGATGATTGGGGACTTTGGTATGTTAGTTACCTTGCGACGGCAAATACTTGAGAAATAAAGGCTGACTGCATTCGCCTTTGCGAATCTATTGACGTCTGTATTGACGGAATAATTGGTCACGACGGGCGTATCGTTGTGAATGCACGATCTATCATGTATGGGCGGCAAAAGATATACATTCTCTATTTACGATTCTAGGATCTAAGTACAAGGCCTGGAGACAGAATTCATCCTCTACTCCGTCTATAAAAAGTCAGCCGGGCATCTTTCAGTTCCACCCCAATTTGGTGACGTACCTAGAGATGTATGAGGCAGGATCTCAAGTCCCATCTTGAGGAGACCGTTCTTGGATGATAATATGACTAGTGTGTAGTGGGTCGCTCAGCGTAGTTTAGGAAACAGTAGAGCTGCAAGAAGTGAGTTGGGCTCTCTTCTCCTTTTTGAGTTCCCTTTTGAGTTTGGCCCCTTCGACATTGCGACTGGATTGGCTGTTCGCCCAACCGAATATTCATGTCGTCGAGCTTTCGTCGACGCTGACCGTGGTCCAGCTTTACCTCCTTCCCCCCCTCTGCGCAAGGTAAGGTGGAATTTGAGTTGCTCCTTGAAGACAGCGGGTATTGGTGAGGTTTGAGAATACTCGGCGGGCGAAGCTTCTGAGATTTGTTGTCGTTGTCCTACAATGTCGCCACCTTACCTTTGCGCAGAGGGGGGATTTGTTCTTGATTCGTACTTGATTGCTAACGATGTTATAGTTCCCTGGAAAGAAGTGGAGGGGAGAAGATGCGTTATATCTGTCCTACAATAGGATTTAGTTTTTGGTTGTGTTGTTTTGTGATATGTCTATTGGCATGATCGCGGCGTTCGAAAGGATCCTCTGGACCGTTTTGACCGTACCTACAACCTCGGAATGGGCAGTAATATACCAAGTCGCCCGCATGCAGACCATGCTTTTTTGTATGTCGTTGGCTATCTCTAGCTGTGGCTGAACGGTGTCCGCAAAGTGGAAATTCGCAGACAAACGGCTTGGTATGAAGTAGAACATGTTTGCTATATTTATCTCAACCCCAAGATAACAGATATGTTGATAAGATATTGGTAGCTTACTTGAGAAGTCCGACTGTTCGTAAGGTCTTGGCACAGTCAAGCCAGAAACAGCGGCTTGGAGCTTTCATACCCTTGATATGCGTTCTCACATGGTTGCTTTATTGAAGTAAGCAAGTGAATAACAAGCCCTCACGCAGATTTTTACGTACTGTAGGCTGTTGCTCGTTTCGCAGAACTCCTTACAAGTATACCAATGGCAACGGTAGTAGTTTTGCCCGCTTTGATCTTGATCTGCGAACGAAATCGAACCTTCAGCCTCCTACAAAGCATTAGTTGTGTAAAGGTTGAATGTAAAGCTTACTTTAACTTACAGTTTCTGGTGCCTCTCGAAGCTGGGCGTCAGGATCACTATATTGCTGGCTGTAATCAATCCTTGGACCAGCAGAGAGAGCATTGTCTGCGTCTAAGAATTTCATCTGTTGTAAGCCTGGCGATACTCTTTTGGTTGACTCAAAAGTGTTAGGGTATTCCGACGACAATTCAAGGAAACCAGTTATTTCGGTATCGCAGTCTTGAGCTTCGCACAGTTGGCCTGTGGTTGTATCAGAAGAGGAAGCTACGTATTGGCCCAAATTAATGGACTTGATATTTGGCTGGCTGTCATTCTGTTGCGAGAAGGCTACTGCAGGATGTGACGTGCTGGGCGTTATTGACCAAGGCGGATGGCCTGCTCCTTGAAGGTATTGCGGATCAATGGTTGAAGGGAACGCTTCTATGTGCCCTAAAGTAATCTGGGATGAGTCGGAAGATTGAGAGCCTGCAAAATACTCATTGCCGGCGGTAAATAATTCAGGGAAGTCATCGTGGAGGAAATCATCGTCATTGTTTGAATCAAAAATGGAGGTAAAGCTGGACCACAGGTCAGGATCGTCGACGAAAGCTACGCTATGCTTTTCATGATTGTCGGTTATCTTTTGGATGGCGGGTTATCAATGAACCCGCCTAAGGGATATTGGTATTTGGAAGTTAAGAAACGTTAGGGGAGCATTTGGTGTGACCCAAGACTCCCCTTTGAAAAGTTACTGCCTTAATTATGGTAGACTTGAAGAAAGAAAAAGAAGTTGTCAAGAAGAATGATAGATGGAATATCCAGAAAATCAGCTACTTTTAATATGGTGGGAGGCCCTCCTTCTCTAGAGTAGGGGGCCCTCCTGCTTATGCGAAGTACCCTGTGGGCGTATCGCTTATGCCAGCTGACGGAAACCAATCAACTCAGCGTCACAACAGTAATGAAAGTTGGCGAATCTTTCCTGAAAGAATTGTGGCGCATTAGAACATATGCTTTGAGCACGAGGCTTTGGATGGAAAGTTTAATCTGTTTTGGATTATTAATTTCCCAGGCTGTTATTCTGTTATTCTGAGCTCATAAGTATGTGTTGGTACAATAATCACGTGCCACGCATGAGAGCCTAGTTAGTTAGGCAGCCAGAACTCCATAAGGGTTCTCCAGCTGCCTCCATCCTTCTTTCTAATACAAGCCAACTTAACCCACCGATACAGACCCCTCCACAACTAACCTAGGTTTATCGTGAACCGACAGTATGATAGCGAACTACCAAGAGGAGAACAATAAATGAAGACGAACGGCATTGCGAGCTTCATTCATCCCTAACAAGCCAATATCTCGCTCCTTCAACTTTGAAATTCTTCCAGCCATTGAAAATCGAGTCATTGATCTGGATTCCTGTTCAATTCAGGGAAGATTGCAACCTCGTACAGCGCTTTGGGATTGAAACACAAGTAGGTATGTCTTTGAGAGAGCACACTGACCTCGACTTATATAAACTTGAATTCTAGTCTTCCATACTGAAACTTCAAGTCCGATTGAAAGCCCTTGAGTCACTCAACACGCCGAACAAGCAAGCGCAAGCAAGCGCAGTCAAACGATTTGCACACGCACCGACATAACACTCAGGACCAAAAGAAATTCCACGCGGACCCGAAAGAATGGCCATTGAAAAGAAATAACCGAAACAAAAACTGGATGGGGTCGTGATCATTGTTGATCATCGCAAATGCACTCCCGAGCAGAAGGTTCCTACCCAGCGAGCGACCGATCCAACACCTCTAGGAAGGTGGTTGCAAGAAACGCCCTCGGAACAGCCTTGGAACGCATTCGCATCTTTTGGCTTTGATTCAAGCTGGACTGAGTGCACTGCTCAGCCGCGTGAGGAATCTTTAATGGCGGAAAATGGCAGTGTGGATGATGGGAAATAGAAACAATTCTCGAATGTATCTGCTAGAGGTTTTTAGTCAAGGATAATGAACAAGGTCCATAATTTGACAACATGCACTTGCAAACATGACGGCTTCAATTGAGATGCTCAAAACGACAAGGGTTATGCTCCACTGTTGTAGGCGATTACCTGTAATATAACATAAATCTATTTTCTAAGGGCCTAGTTCGGGCTTCTTAGGAATTATCGCGAAAACTCGACTAAACTGAAATAAAAAGGCGCTTAACATTTCCACGATCAACGCATCCACGAGTCTGAATTCAAAGAGCCTATTAATTTATGAAGTGTAATAAAATCTAATTCAAGAAAGTGGCTGGCCGAGAGCATTTTTTCTTTCTCATTTCAAGGCATCCTTCTCCTGTCGAGCGCAAACCTATAATAAAGAAGTGTCATTTAAAACAAGAAATCTGTTTATCTCGTTTAAATTTCAATTGTTCGATGTGAGCCTTTCCTCACAAATCGGCTCGTACATAGTGGCCTACAGCAGCAGGTGCGATACGGCGTTCTGATGAAGAAGAGCGAGTGCTGACTCGGGAAGCAGAGCGACACTCAATCAACTCCCACTGTGCACAAACTTCACGATTCCCTACATATTCGCCGTCGATAACTCAACTTATTGCTCATTATCTTCATTTCGAAATCAGAATCCTCTCGGCCGCAAAACCACCTTGTACGCTTTATCCGGCTTCTGAATCGTGAATTCCTTCGAACCCAGCACCAAGGTCTCATCCTCAAGTTGGACATCATACTTCAACAACAGCGTCGCCATCATCTTCATGACAAATTGGTTCGCCACATTTCTCCCAATGCATTGTCGGTTACCGTATCCAAAGTCGAGAAAACACGTCTTCATGGTCGCCAGGTCAGCACTTTCGTCAGTCCACCGGTCTGGATCCCAAGCGTCGGGGTTCTTGTATACTGTTGCGTTGCGTCCGATGATGGCTGCTGGGACACCGACTGCGACACCACCAGGGATGTAATGGCCGCAGATAGTAGCTCCAAGAGGAGGTGTATCACGTGGCATGGCGTACCCGATGGGAGGATGCAAGCGGAGACATTCGATCTCGCTATTCTCGAGGAGAGCAAGTCTTTGGAGCTTGGTGAACGAGAATGGCTGAGCGCCCTGAGTGTTCTCTGGGAACATCTCTTCTAGTAAACTGACGAGCCGCGTCTTTACGGAGGGGTTCTTGCAGAGGTAGTAGGTCATCCAGTTCATGGTAACGCTTCCTGTGCTCGCTCCAGCAACCCTGCAAGAAAGAGTCAATATTATCTTTCAGAAATAGGAGCGATATTTACATTAAAGATGATGTCTCAGCACGCAACTCATCGAAACTCATCTTGTGACCTGTCTCGGGGTCCACGGCCTCGATAAAGCGCTGCATGATATCTTGTCGAGCCTTTCCACTGGGCGTCAGTTTCTGGCGATCGTCGTGGAATCTCTTCTCCAGCGCATGCCTCGCGAATTCTAAATACTCCAAGCGAGCTTGATATAGTTTTTGGATATTTGGTAACGGGATCCAGCTCATCACAGTCACGTTGTTCTTTCCAAATGGAAGGAGACCGCTGAACACCGCGAATCTCTGCGATTGCTCAACAAGCCACGAGTAGCGAGCAGTCTTCCCACCTTCAACGGCGCCAAAGTTATTTCCAAGCGCAAGCTCGCCCAGCAGGTCCATGGTGAAGAGCTCGAACCAGAAGTAGATCTCAAATGGCTCTCCAGTCCGAGAAAATTCGTCCATCCTGCCCATAAACTTCTCGAGCATCTGATCCACAAACGGCTCACTAAACCCATGGGCAACCATTCTCCTTTTCATGGCATGGCGTTTCTTGGACCTGGTGGAGAATAGCGACTCACCGGTGGTAGAAAATGAATCATACCAACTCGACTTGCCAAAGCCATCAACGCCTTTGCCATGACCTAGGAAAAGTGAGCCGTCATGTTCGGGTATCTTGCCTCTCTTCATTCATCACATACCGTAGATTGCTTTAATAACATCCGGGTGGTTAAAGGAGATGGAATTCGGGCTAGTACGAACTGCCACGGCACCGGGGTTCTTGGTAAACAGATCACAAACCCACTGAGTGCACCGCTGTTCCTTCAGACCTTCGCTTCAGGAGCCGCGCTGATCCTTGTCAACCACGGGCCAGGAATCTTGCTAAGGGGCGAAAAGAAGAAGCGATAGACGTTCACGAAGAGAAGATAGAGGATGAGCGCAGCTACCACGACGTCGAGTACAGGAGCGCTCCGGGTGGGCTCTTGTTTAAGAATAGCCATGAGTGGAACTTGACTTGGAAGTCTGTATATCTGAAGTGCCCCAGCAATCGAATCTGATCCGCACGGCTTGATTGATCTCAATGATCCAAATGTATCCAAACGCCGTGGATGAATAGACAACAGAGAACAATGCTACGGGAAGTCATGAATTCCCCGCACGACAATCCGTTCCGAGACTTTATCCGACAGCCAAGACAAGATGTTTGGGGGATTTCCGTCCCATGCTACTTTTACAGACTGGGCTTACTATAAGTGCCGAGAGATGTATCTCTCCCGTCTCTTCACTCTGGCGGCGAGTATTATATCTCACTAGATCCTCGGAACAGAGCAGAGCACAGCTCACCATGATCGACGAGACACACAAGAGTGCCGCAGAGGCACAGATCAACGATGCCGTTGAGGAGCGGCGTGAGACTCCCCTTCATTATGAAGATCCCCACAAAGCTGCGCTGGAAGACAACCCCGAGCATGCCGAGAAGCTGACATTGTCCGTCCTTCTCTCCGCTCTATTCTTGGGAACGTCATTCACCGGACCCATCATTTTCGGCTTCATCCTCGCTACCCCTATCCTAGTGCAGTTGTCGGAGAAGCTGGGTGGCGCAAGCATTTCCTTCTGGATCCCATCGGGTTGGGGCGCCGCGGCGGCGGTTGGATTCACAATTGCAGGCCGCATCTCCGATATTTTTGGCCGTCGATATGTCATTCTCTTTGGCCAGCTGCTGACCATTCTGGGCGGCATCATTGCCTGCACTGCTCGGTCAATGAACCAACTCATCGCAGGCGAGGTCATCCTGGGTGCCTCGATTGGCACGGTATCAGTTGCTTATGCTGGTCAGTTCATCATGCAACGAATAACTCTCCAGATATTAACAGTTGGAAGGTATGTCTGAGATCTTGCCGAACAAGTACCGTGGGATGGGGCTTGCGTGGACAGAGTTCAATCTGAATTCTTGGGGCTTTCCATCGACACTTCTTGCTAATGCTATGATCTCCAATGCGACTTGGCGGATTATGTTTTACATTGCCATCTTCTATGGCGCATTCTCTTTCATTGGGACCTTTTTCGTCTACTTCCCACCAAGCCATCCCCGACCAGATGGGAAAACAAAGTGGGAAGAGTTCAAGGAGCTTGACTTTATCGGCGCAGCTCTATTTATTGCTGGCCTTGTGATATTTTTGTTTGGCCTTAATTCTGGCGGTAACACATATGCCTGGAACGCAGCAGGCACAGTAGCTCCCCTTGTTCTCGGCATCGTGACCTTCTTGTCAGCTTTTGGATATGACTTTACTGTTGCAAAGGATCCTCTCTTTCCTTGGTACTTGTTCAAAGCTTTCAGAGAGTTCTCCTCCTTGATCGTGCTTGTACTTGTAGCTGGTATGGTTTTCTTCGCTGCTTCGGCTCTGAACGCCCAAACCATTCTTTACCTCCACACTGCGGATGCCATCAAGATTGGTGTCTACTCTCTTCCCTCTGGGTAAGTTCCAAATCTCAACTTGAACACTTGTACTGACACGAATTCCAGAGCTGGTCAACTCATTGGCGGAGTCATCCTCCCGTCACTGGTCCACTATATCAAACACGTCAACATCCAGCTCATTGCCGCCAACTTCATGCAAACTCTCTTCTTTGGTCTAGCCGCACTCATCACCCCTAATAATATCAATTGGCTCATGGCCGTCCAATTCCTCGCCATGCTCCCCTTTGGCTGGATTACCATCCTCTGCTATACTACCGCCTCGCTCCATGTACCACAACGTGATCTCGGCGTTGCCATCGGTCTCATCGGCACCTTTCGCAGTGTCGGTGGCTCTATTGGCTCTGTCATCTTCTCCTCGATCTTCAGCCAGACAGCCTCTAAGCAAATCGCGTCACGTGTTGTCTCTACGCTCGTATCCTCGAACATCCACTTGAACGCCACTACCACCGGCGCCTACATCGAAGCGGTGAAACTCACCATCCTAGGTGTTCCGGCCCAAAATCTGGCCTTCCCTAATGTCGCGCAGTCTGTGTTCGAGAAGTCAGTGTTCGCTGCGAGGCTAGGCTACGCATATGGCTTCCGTATCACTTGGTTGGCGAGTATTCCTTTTGGCATCATCGCGGTGGTAGCTGCCGCCATGGTGAGGGATCCGAGTAAATATTTCACAAATCATGTTGAGGTGCATCTAGAGAAGGAGATTGGGGGTCAGAGATTGATTAGGAAGGGTGGTGACAAGGAGGGACCGAAGCAGCAGACAGAAGTTACAACTGAGGAAGCGCTGACTGAGACTGAGGGTGAGAAAGTGGAGGCGTGATGTTGATTTTTTTGGTTTTCTCGTCATCACTCGGTAAATCGATTGGATTTTTGGAATCGATATGGTGCCGCCGCTTGCAGTGAAAAGTCTCGCTCCAGTCCACTTCTTCCGCCAAATCCGCTGCGACATCAATGCCAAACAACGGCTTTAATACTAATAAACGTTCTGACAGAAGTCTTTTAGAGTCGAAGCAGGCTACAGTCTTCCCGACGTCACTTCCTTGCACGCTATGCTCTTAGTACTTTACCGAATATACGACTTGGTTGTCGCAGATAAGAGTAAATCTACAACTCCCCAGTAAAAGGCTAATTTTAGCCCTCAATCAAACCACACACGTTCCTCACCCGGATTAATCATCCCCCATATAAAGCTCTCATGGACAAGCTGGGTTTCACCTTGAGCCACGCGATTGAGATTAAACGGCAGGATTCAGCCTGGACTAAGTTTGCGTATATGAACCGCGACGGCATTCGGAATATTTGAGCCACTCCATCCTCCCTCCATCATCTGTGGTATCTACCACCCGACATGCGGACGCTCACCCTCACCTTTCTGACCGTGGCGATGGCCGGGCTGGCGGCGGCCCAGAACCTCACCATCGACATAATATATTCGGTCCCGTGCGACAGGAAGACGAAGAATGGGGATATGCTCTACGTCAATTACAACGGGACGTTTACCAATGGGACATTGTTTGATTCTAGTATGTACCGACTGGCTGGCTGCTTGGAGGCATCTCGTTAATACTCGAGGATAGGTTACACTGACACTGGCTCCGACCCATTCAACTTCACGCTAGGTGCCGGAGAGGTCATCGAAGGGTGAGATTCTTTCATATATAATCCATCTCTCTGGTGATATTTTCAGGTCTAACCGATTCACAGCTGGGAACTTGGACTTTTGAATATGTGTGTCGGTGACAAGAGGTATGTCCCCGAGCACCATCAACACAACCCCCATCAAATATGAGATTGTTTTATCATGCGTGTCGGAGGTGATGGTTTGGGACAATTCCCAGCTGACACTTGGCAGGGAATTGATTCTCCCGCCGGCCTTTGCCTATGGCAACCGAACCGTCGGGCCCATCCCAGCAAACTCAACCTTGAGTACGATCTCCCTCGCCAGAACTGAATTTCTACTGACAGAGGTATTTTAGTATTCTTCACCGAGTTGATGAGCACGGTTCCGGCACCCTAGGCAATGCAAGACTGCTACTTTGTCCGTTAGAAACATGACGTGTAACCATTATATATTTTTTTGGTTTTAGGGCAGCGCGTTGAGTTATCGGGGCAAAAATACTGTCATGTTCTATATCAGAAGCTTAATAATACTTCTTTAAAAGTTCCCGAACAGTAGTAAGCTTCTCCATATCCAGCAAGCGCGCACACCTCTGCCAGTTCTGATCACGATTTTCCTTCTCGTGGTGTGGTTCCTCGATGTAATCTTCAGGCGCGATGTCATCCCACGTATCTTTCAACACGGGCAGAAATATCACCAGACAGAACTTGGCTGGGCGATCTGGTCCTCGTCTGCTGTACCTGCCCGCTATAGCATCACGACTTTCCCTTTACTGCTCCTGCTGTATCCTCAACAAAACCTTGTATATCCATGTAGTAGTGCAAAAGAAGCTTCAAGCTGCACAGAGAACGATTCTTTTTGCAAGAAACAGATTAATTTCTCCGCCTTCCAAAACTCTTATCCAGACACAAGTATAAAGTAATAATAATTATAGGGGCCAGTCCGGAAAGTTCCCGCCAACCGGTTAAGAATCTTGACTGTGGTTGATATACCAATACACCCAAGATAAGAACTGTTTCCTTGGATCTGAATTGTTTCTCGATGTTGAATTTTTATTGTCTTATCTTCTAGATTCTCATTACTTTTACTTTATATTTTATCAAACATTCATGCAAGCCATTCTCCAGGCTTTTTTTTAAACGTGCAACTAAACCCACCGCAGACCTAAGTTCCATGAACTCAAAGAAAGAAATCCCAGAACGGTAAAAGATCCACTCATGACTCTCTCCTTGACATAAATGGCCAATTATTTGCCACCTCTTCTCCATGCACCCACTCCCTCGGCCCCAATCTCTCAATATTCGAAGGACTCTGTCTAGTTGGTGTGGGTTGAGCGAAGGATAGCGCGGAAGGGCTTGGATTTTGGGTTGAATGATTAGACGAGGAATTTGGCGAGTGTCCAGGGCTCAAATCTAACATTGGACTACCAAAAAGGTTGTTACCCATGCTTAGATCTCGAATGGTGCAGACCGAGAAGTTGGTCAGGTCCATATCCATATCCATTGCCCCAAACAGTTCGGCGTCGAAATCAGCTTCGAGAGTATCGGAGAAGGGGACCGATGGACCGTCGGCGAAAGGAAGAGGGGGAATGATGTTGCCTAGTTGGATGGTGTTACCTTCAAATGGAAAAACAGAAGGACTAGATTGGTGCGCCTCCAAGCCCTCCATATCCCCCGAAAGTAGTGCTGTAGAAGGGAGTTTATGTAGCTCCTTAAACTTCTCCAGTAACTGGTTATCATCCGCTGCTGTCCTTTCCACTCCAAGAATCTCTCTCGCCTTAACTCGAAGTTCTTCATCCGACGGAGTCTTGCCGACCTTCTTTTGCTCCTCGACCAGTTGATTCAATCCTTGTTCCATTTCTCTCGAGCAGAATACCACCCCAGGTTTCTTATACCTAAGTCCTTTTACGAACTTCCTCGCAGTATCAGCGCTGACGGGGTAGTTCTTCCCTCGTACTGTGACGTCTACATCGTCCTCATTCTCTCCAACAGTAACCTTTTCGGGCTTTCCAGGCAAGACATAAGGAGGAGAGAAGCCTGATCCACCTTCTGAAACTTGCCAAGAGAGGCTTTCCAATGGCAAACCCGGGCCGGGTGAAGCAAGGCCAACATCTCGTTTAAATCGAACCAGCCATTCTGCATTGTCCGCAGCGGTTTGGTTCCATGGGTCATCATCATCGTAGATGATCCAGCGGGCGTGATTCTGAATCTCCTCATCAGAGGGAATCTAGGTTTTGTTAGTAAGGGAAAAATATGAGGAGATATGGAGATAACTGACATGCTGAGCCGGATTGTTCGGAGACAAGCAACCTCTCACGAACCGTGAAAGTTCTCTCACGAGACGACCATAACAGTTCACATCGTTGAGGAAGTATTTGAGTGGTTGAGTTGGATTAGTATTCGTGGAAGGTTGATTTTGAACAAGTAAACGTAAGCGCTGATCCAAAACTGCTTCTCGAGGTTGAGCAGAGGGTGAAATCATCCCTGCAACAGAGTTACGACTACTACTGTTTTGAGAGGGATGCAGACTGACGCCTGTTTGTTCGAGATCCCAATGCAGCGGCTTTGGACTCTCAGCTTGAACTTCGGCTGCTTCTGAGAGTGTTGGTAGGTCTAATGTGGTATCGGTGTGAGTATCTCTTGGAGCAAGTCCATTCTGGCGCTTGAAAAGGTGTAACATTGCAGGATCATCCATGGCGGTTTGATTCCAGGGATCATCATTCTTGTAAACGATCAGTCTTGCTTGATGCTGAATCTCGTCGTCTGAAGGGCGGTTCCCAAGTGAGACTTGGGCGCGGCACCAATCTTTCAGCTCTCCTTCCAAACGATCCAAGTTTAAAACGCTGTAATCGATAGTTGTCTGATCTGAGGAGCGACAATGCTCCAATCCTATGTCCGAGGAGCGGGGCAATGAAGCCCTGCGTCGGAATAGTCTGAGCCAACAACTTGAACTAGAAATCAGATATCTAAACCAGCCGACAGCGCCTTTGCATTTGTAGTTGGTTGTCGTTTCAATCTCTTCAAGGATTCGACAACACTCCGCTTGCAGTTCTCGATCTGTCGGCGTTAGGCCCAATGCAGTTTTAGACTGCACAAACGCCATTAATGCCCTCTCCTTTGGACAGCTTATAGTTGATAAATCGCTGTACTTGGCTGGAATATTGGCAGCTAATATTTCAAGCTTACTCGCCCACGTCAGGTCCTTCTCCGGTCTCTCCGAGGGATCAACGAATTCCTCGGGTACGCCCCACAGAAGAATGAGATCTCTAAACCACGATATCTCGAGGTCGTGAGCCGAAAATGGGTCTGCTTTCTTGATAACTCTTCTAGCCTCCGTAAGAAGGTCATCATCTGTAGGCACACCACCTTTCAAGACCTGTTCATTGATGTAATCTGATAACCCGATCTTTACAAAATCTTCTAGTGTTTTCTCTTCTTCTGGGGAATCTTTGGATGCTTCAAAAGGATTCATCGTATTTCGCTCATCATGAATCAAATCTACCGATATAAGTACCTCTCCGAAGATATTGTGTGACGGAAACTTACAGGGTGGTAATCCATTCTCGACAATATCCAAAATTTGCGGTTCGAAACCCCAGTCTCCCTTCCAGTCCGCCATACTCTTTCCGCCTTTGAAATGCTCTGCCAGATGATCTACTCTGATGCTCCAGCTATCCATAACGATGCCACAGAAACCGCATCTCGAACGAATCTCTGGTGTTGCCACTTTCCATTCTTCCATTGCCCATGCTTGAAATTTGGCATCGTGTACAAGATTGAGATGTTGACGAAGATGATCTTTGCGATAGAAAGTGCGCTCTTCCAAGTTCCGATCGGCGCACGATGAGTAGCTGTGGGCCTCAGCATGTTCGGCGGTAGGATTTGCAATACCACAGAAAACACAACGAGTGCAGCCTGAAGATGTTAGTAGTCGAAAAGCGAAGGCTAAATACGAGTAGAACACGTACCATGATCAGTAGAATACTGACTTGGTCCACTTGGGCAGCAAATCCATCTCTCTAGACTTAGATGTAAACTCTTTTCGTGCCTCTGCCAGTCATGTTTAGTCTTGAAAGTCTCTGTACAGAAAGTGCACTGATAAGTCTTAGCAGGCTGTGAAGTAGGTGTGATCCGAGCGGGCTTAGGAGCTGCCCTTCTCCTTCTCCGTCTGCCTCTGGTACCAAATGAGCCAAATGAGCCTTGTGATTTATGCGAAAACGCTGAAGCGAAAGAGCCTCCTGATGAATGGGAAGTTCCAAGAGAGGAAGTGGAAGAAACATTGCAGAGAGAACGAGAAGAACCATCATCTGTATGATCATAAGAAGTAAAAGGACTCTCGCGACCAGAGGAGAATGTTGAAGATGAGACAGCTTTAGTAATCGCAGTAATGGAAGCAGGTTCATGTTCAGGTGGAGAATGTTTCCATCTTTCGAGGGGATTCATGCTTTCCAACGCTGGTGTAGATCGTCTGGGAATATCCATTGCACCTCTGACAGCAGGAGATGTTGATCTTGGTGGCCTTATCTTACCTCGGCGACGAGCATTGGCGAGCCAATTTGTGACTTGGGTTTTGTTGAGACCGGTTTGGCGTATTAATGATTCTTTCTCCTCTTCGGAAGGATAAGGATGTGAGTGATGACTTGAAAGCCAACCGCGCAAGATACGGATCGACTCCCGAGACAAGCGCGCGCCGACTTTCGGAACAATATGAAGGTTCTCAGAGGATGAGTTAAGGGATGCGAGATTTGAGGTCGATCGAGAGGGTTCGAGTGGTGATGGGCATTCGATATTTGCCGTCTCCACATCTTCTAGACTTGTTCCGGAGTTCATGCTGCAAGGACAAGCAAAGGCAATGCAGTTGGCACAAGAGCCACTTCGAGGTCCTTCATACACGGTGTAGCATTGAAGCCCTCTAGCTTTGCAATATCCACACGGATCATGAATTTCTTGTCCATGCTCGGCTGAGGCATATCTTCCTGACATCTCGAGTCCGCTCAAGGGCGCGGGATCCGAATGCGTCAAGCTACAACTCCTTACTAAGGCGACACACGATGTGCAGCTCCCCTTCCTCACACCTTCCTTGATGACCTTGCAGTGAATCCTCATCCGTTCACAGTAAGCGCATGGCTTGTTAGGAAAGTTTAAACCATCAATCCACCTAGGGAAGTCTGTAAAGTCCTCGGCGGAGAAATGCTGCAGGCAAGAAAAAGAATTCTCATCATCTTCAGGCTCGGCGAAGGCAAGATCAATATCATAAGGGCCGGAAGAAGTAAAATCAAGATTCATCTCTTGCGAGGGGATCCCGGCCTCTGAGAAGTCGAAGAATTCGTCCATGGTTGATGACGAGAGCTCATCAATGGTCGTCATTGAGAGGGCGTGATGCCAAACACACTACCAACACAAATCCACCCAAACGTGAATGCAATGACGAGAGATGTGGAATCAAATCATGGGAAAGGCGTGAAGGTCGTTGAAGAAACAGATATAAAGCGGTTGAGGTTAGCCAGCCCCCAGTGGCAGAACAGTCATCTTAGGCACTTGTCAAAATTGACGAGCACGCCCTTCAATGCCTCTTACGAGCGATAGTGGGGTGTCAGAGAGGTGGCTAATTGGGTAGAGAAGAGCGAGTTTGGCCTTCCACCGCCTTCTCTGCAGATGGCGTCCAAGCCACCTCCGGTTCTCGATCTTCTGGCCCCAGGAACTGACGACTGCTTTGGGACATGCCGGGTGGAAGCGTTTCTGGCCTTATTTCTGCGACTGCAGCGCTTGAGGTCAGATGGGAAGAGGAAATCGATTCATCCGTTGCTGACTAGCCGACATCGCACAGGTGAAGACGGAATGGGTCAAGTCGAGAAGCGGACGTCTGCGTGGAGGCATTTGTTTGGTAAGCAGACGGTCGATTGTGATGTCAGAGGTGTTGGGTTGGAGATGGCGAGAGAGGATTGGATGGACCGGGCGATCCTCCAGTTGGACTTTCAATCACGTGCATTGGCACCTTCGTCTGGACATTTCTCCAATTTGGATGTTCAGAGTTGGAAAGAGATGAGGTTTTATAGAGAAATTCTTCCGCAATGGATTCGATAGATGGTTCCTGAATCCTAGGGAAACATCACGTGCGGAGCTGTTTTTGAAGCCGCTGCTTCTGAGGACTGCATGCTGCATGCCAAGCAGGTACCCGTTGACTTTTACCTAATATGTGTGCTAAAAATGAAATGGAGATGCCAGGTTATCATTCATTCAGTCTTAATCATGATCCTAACGTACATATGCTATGCAATGCCTCTCTTCCATGTATTCCCGCTCCCGCTTCTACTGTCCTCCCCAGGTATCTAGCACAAAAAGAAATAAGATAGAGTGCCTCCCAATGTCCAGTCGAGCCCTTCCATCCAAACCATCCCAAGAGTTGTTCCTAAGTGTATCTCAAAATATCCGCCTCCCTAGCCAGGCAACCTATCCACCCACCCTAGATTCATCAACGAAACCAAACCAAACACTATATCCTAAACATCAACTACCTTCCACTACTCCTCCTGCTCCTTCCTCCAACCGCACCACCATAAGCCAAGGGATCAACTGTTCTGTAACCGCTCTCTCTTCCCCCCCTATCCTCACGGACACTCTTCTTTCTCCTCGGAGGGCTATGTTCCTCAATGACCACAACTTCATCACTCTCCGCTCTGCTGCGTTCTCTTTCCCGTGAGACTCGTTCCTCAACAATCACCCTTTCCACCCTCTCAGGCTCCCTGACAATACGGACGGGACTAGACGCCCGGCGCACTTCGACCGTTTCGCTGGTTCTCCGCGAACGTCCAGTATGAGTAGATCCGCGATGTGACTTCCGTCGCTCACGTATGACAACGCTCTCGGTATAGCTGGAGCCAGCAGAGCCGCCAAAGTTAATACAGGTATAGAGAAGCCATAACAGTAGCAGAAAACCTCCGACGGAGCCGAGGACAATACCAACGACGGTACCAGGCGTGGGGCCCGAGTTAATGCTACCATACGACGACGGTATGACCGGATTGCCCGAGTCGATTGATTGTCTGCCAAGCAGCTGGGCAATTGTTCGTTTGGTGACTATGGAGAAAGATCGTGGGATAATGGCAAGTCGCGAACTGAGGGGTACAAAGACATCTTCCGTCGGTTGAGGGATTGGAGCCATTGCTCCGCGCGCAAGAGAATCGCGATGTGTTTCTTCTCTCTCTCTCTCTCTCTCTCTCTCTCTCTCTCTCTCTCTCTCTCAACTGCGCTGCTCGAGAAGGTGGTCTGTTTATGTCGCCGAAGAACCCGAGTGACGCAGTCAGTAATGTCGCGCTGGATGCAGGTCGCAGAACGCGGGTTGCAGCTCCGGATTGCCGATGCGATAGCGACGACTGCGGCCTCTTTCGCAAAGGCAGAAATGGAATTGTCGTTGAACGAGTGACTGGAGGTTTCGAAGATGGAGATGGAGATGGAGATGGGAGAATCAGAGACGTGGTGCGCGCAAAGGCAGCGCAGCCAGTGTCATGCAAGGAAGGTATAGAGGCTTGGAATAATCAGGATGTGGCAGGCATCATGTTGTCATTTGTCCGAGCTTGGAGACCAGTGGAGAAGCGCAAGCCTCAATGACGAAATCCAAAGACGTGAGGAATGGTGCGGAAAGTTGTTTGAATGGTGCGGATGGTGGAGGAAAGAAGACGCCCTCAATTAAGAGCTCGACGGGGAGAAGAATTGATTGATCCTTTCGCGCAACGACAGCGTCTGTGTTGTTGATAATGGAAGAGGCTGGTGGGCGAGGGAACGGCCGATATGGTGGGATGGGGGGGATGCGACTGACATCCTGGAGCATCATCGACATGGATTTGAGGCCCTGTCTTTCCTTGTGAATGGCGTCTGTGCCTCCATTCAGAAGAGGGAAATAATGGGGAAAAAAAGATCACGACAACGTCGATGAAGAGAAAGGAAAGAAAGAACGCTTTCGGAATAATAAAGAATAAACAAACAATCAATCAATCAATCAATCAATAAATAAATAAATAAAAAGCCTCCAACTCCAATTTGTCACCAGATCGGACAATCCGTGATAGAATCCGAACGCGAGGGCAAGAGGCTGACTAACCAGCGCTGAGCCACGCCCACTTGCGACAACTGCTGTAGCAAGCCTCGCCTTTTGCGTGTCTTATCAAGAAACAATTCTGTCCTCATCTTTCCTCTTTCTTTTCCCTCATGCCCTAATCATCCTCCCACTATCGGTGAATCACTTCGACTTCGACTTCGACTTCGACTTCGATAATCACGGTTCGGACCCCTCGGAATATCTCCTCGACCGCGCACTCCCCATCACTCGCAAAAACAAAAATCAGCTCATTGAAAGAATTGGCCAACACAATTTGATTCTCGACCTACAAAGGAGAATTGCTCTCTAAGACATTGATCTCACCAGTCAAGGCCGTCCCTGAAGGCGAGTCAGGAACAAACAAAGAATCCTTCGGGTCTTGGCCTGATCAGTCCGCCGCTTTCACGCCAAGTCAGCTCTCCTGACACCGCACCTCACGTCAGTTCACCACCGTTGCAAAGCAAAATCACCGCAACACCTCCCTCACGATGCCAGAACAAAAATACGATCCGCCCACCAGTCCTCCTCCCAACTACACCGTCTCTGAACCCGCTTCATCCACCATCAACTCTCCCGCCCCAGCACACATGCAGCCTGCCCCCTCACCCGCACCCTATGCCCAGGACACATACAATGGTTATGCCGGGCCCGATTCCGGTCCCTATCCGCCAAATAACAACGGAGGATACGCGCCACAGAGCGAAACTTTTGGGCCCCAAAGCGGATACTACGCACCCAATCCACAGATGGGTTACGCACAGCAAGGACCTCCACAGCAAGGAGGCTATTACGGCCAGCAACCGAACCCGTACGGTCCGCAAGGTGGATATCGGCCTGGAGGATATGGCGCATATGGCGGGTACTCACAACCTCAGGGTCAATATCTAGATGATAGGAGGGGAGGTGGTGACGGGTTCATGGAGGCATTGTTGGCCAGCTTGGCGTGTTGCTGCTGTCTGGATGCTTGTTTGTTATTTTAAGCTGCTCGATGGTGGTTGTGAAGAAAGCGCTTCTGGATGGAAGTTTTAGAGTAATGTGCTTTGAGGGTGGGCGTGGAAGTCTTGGTGGTGGGTGATTGAGAGAAGCACAGGGACAAGACAAAGACGGCAACTAACGGGCAGATTGATTGTACGAATACATGAGAATAGCAGGCGTTTGGCTGGATAACCAAGGGGCGTTTTTCAGGGAGCAAAATTTGCCCTTGTACGATACGATACGCTACGATATGAGATTGTAATGGAATGGATTCATGATGGTTATCTATAACTTCGTTTCCACGCACATACTACAATATTCTGAATTCAAATTCATATTTGTTGATATTCTTTCGAACCTGTCCTCTCCCATCGAAGCAACCATATCTTCCTCTTGACCTGCCTTATATCCAATCTAACATCCAATCAAATCCTCCTTACTCTTACACAAATCCACCACTGACAACAGAAACTAGATATCGAAATAATATCTACTTCTTGTTGCACTTCGCAATTCTGTCGGTCTTACGACGTCTCACCCATTTCCTCTCCCCTCGCTGCGACTTCCAATCCATGCCAAGCCAAGTCCCCGTCCCAAAGCCCTTGGCTGGCAGATTGCATTATCGCCGCGGTACAGCACAGCACATTAGCCTATGATCTCCCAATCCGCAAGGAAGAGTTCCTGTTGCAGTTCGCGAGGCCTCGGCTTGGTACGGCCGGGTTGAAACCTGACCGTCGGAACCCTGGGTCTATCCATCTACTCCTGTTCCCGCCTCGCTTGTTAGCTCACATGGCCTTTTCTGTGTCTATATCGAGTCTCGGTCACGGTGTGTGATCGAGCATGTTTTCTTGCGGCGGGTAACAGGTCGGCTTATTTGGTTGTTTGGTTGTTTGGTTGGTTGGTTGGTTGGTTGGTTGGTTGGTTGGTTGGTCGGTCGGTCGTCTACTGTTTTTTTGTTGCGTTTCGGGGGGCTGCGGGATTAAGGCTGGGTGGGGATTTAGTGAGGATAGGGAGGGAGGATAAGAGGGGAGAGCTGGAGATGGACGAGTACTTAGTGCCCGAAATTGGATCCCCTCTGCTGGATCTGGGAAGACGCGTTATCGCCGAAGCTGCGTATCAGTGTGATGAAGTGCCACTGGGTCTGGTCCAGGATGGGAAAGAGTGCGGGAATTGGATTCAGAGAGGGGGCAATCATAAGTGAGGTGCTTTGAAGGAGGAGAGATGTGATAGTCGAGTGAAGAGTGAAGTTGAGTAGGTGAAAAATGAGAACTGCTGATCAAAGTGAGTTTATCGAGTGAGAAGGATGTAAAACGAGGGAATGAAGAGAAGTAAATAAACAAGAGGGTGAAATCAAGAAATGAAGTAGGAGATGGATCGGAGGGACTTGAAAAACATGATGTTATCATTTTATCATGTTGCTCAAAGGTGATTTGGAGAGATGGTAATGTAATGGCCTGAACTTTTTAGATGTAATTTACCTGCAAGGAAGATGTATAAATAAAAAAGACACAACATTTGACTTTGAGTAGCGTAGAAAAATTCCATTCTTTAGCTACGTAATTTCAGATAAATTAAAAAGCAGCGTCCAAATAGTGGATTATTCTGTTCTCTTCGCAGAATTTTAGCAGTCGTTCATTACTTTCTGCTCTTCGCTTCCTCACTTTAGTCTTCGACTCCAGCTCTTGCTTGCTTTCTGTCCTCTCCTTATCCTCAAGTCATTAACTTTTATACGTCGCCTTCTCTTTTCTAAAGCCTTAATAGGGCTGAGGTTTAGGTAGAGTCCTCTCACACCTGGTCTCGTGACCAGATTAGCGCTTAAGGTGCTGAGGCTGAGCAGGCATTGCATTTCAGCTTTCAGCCAGGCGGGGCGCAGCATGTAAAGCATATATTTACCAACCCACTTCGCTCTGAAAGATAGGGAATGGTTTTGCTAGAAATCTTCTTGAACATATTTCAGTATCATGAGCAGCTCGACTCTCACTTCATTCTGCTTCGTTACTCTCCTTCTCTTGGCATCATGCTTCCCGCTTCAGATAGGCGCGGTACCTCTCAGCACTAGTACGATCCCGCTGCCTCCTGGTGTTTCCGACCATGGCAACCCAAACCTCATATGCGTGCCAACTCGATGGACAGACATCGCAGTCTTTTTCCTGGGCAACTATCTTGCTCATGCCACGACCGTGATCAGCGGACCCGGCGCAAGCTTCCTCGACAACGCCATCAATGGCATCCTAGCCTTGCTCATCCCCGTCTCGGGCGTCAACCTTGGTCTCAATGCCATCTTCAGCCGCGCCAAGTTTGCACCGACCGATTTACAGATAGCCGCGCGTGCGGGCGCGTTGTGTGAGGTGGTTGTTACGAAACAACGCGAGAATTTGGGAGAGTTGAGACAACCAAAGATCTACCGCTCCCGTGAGTAACCCGGTTCACCTATTCAAAGCAGGTAGTGAGTTGTGAATTAGAACCTTGGGTCTCCAGCAATATATACGGCCGGGTGAAACTCCCTGCGGGTTATGGACTTGCGTTCGTACCAGCCAACGCCGTATTTGAGAACGACGACAAAAATGACTTTCCAATCAAATTGTCCACCAATTACAGTGCGATGAAAATCATGGTGTCCATCGGCCAGTTGATCTTCGCGGCTTCCACCCTCTATCGGAGTCGTGGTGATCAAATTGCGAGATATGGATATGCTGCCTTCGGCTTGACCGTTACACAATACGCGTTGATGTCAATACTGAATCTTTTAGGGAGCTTAATGTGCCCTCAATATCCAACCTTCTATCTGGTGGAATCAACGGTTATGGATGAAGCTCGCAAAGTCCCCGGCGTGGTGATAGAAGGCGCTGTTGGTAGACTCACAGCCACTTATGGCAACGAGCAGGCAGGGCAGCGAGTCGCACCATCGCGTTGGGAGAGCAAATGGTGGAAAAATAGACAGAAGGTTTTACGTCTTCCTGTTGCCTTGGCACCAACCATTATCTCGGTGGTAATAATCGGGGTTCTGTCCCACTTCCATGTAGCATCGAGCACTTATGCTCAGCGGGTGTGGATTATCACCTGGCTTGCTGTGGGAAGCTTGGTAGGGATTGCTGGGGCCGAAGTCCGCGATGGGGAGGACATAACAGAACCTTACCCGTGGAGAGCAGTAGTATTCCGTGTGGTACAAAGCTCCATCGGAGCTATACCAACAATAGGGGGCTTTATTGTTGTTGGCCAAATGCTCCAAGATTACGGAGTGTGTAATCTTATATCTTGAAGCATCGAGCTTAGAGAAGTTAGATTGAATAAAGAGCCTAGCATTTTATTATTTATATATGTAGGTAAAATGTTACCCGTTTATAACCTGGCTCTGTTTTTTCACTTTCTGCGTACCCTTCTTTGACCAACCAAGAGCATATGGGAATCTAAATAAAGGGTATTTTATGTCAAAAAATTCTGCGAGTATCAGTTTATTGTATGACATCACGATACTGCAATTAGCAAAATTATTCATAACCCAAAAAAAAACCAGGTGTTAGATTACAATTTGTTGCATTTCGCGGTGCGGGCGGCCTCTGTCCTCTTGCTTCCCCTAGTTCGGCTCCCTCTAGTTCTCTGTTCTCTATTGACTCTAGCAATCAAAAATGTCGCTAAGATACTCGATTGAGATCTTTGACAATGAAAAGAGTTTTGTTGCATTTCGCGGCCCCCGTCGGTCTCAGGGCTCCACTTGCTCACAGTTGGTTCTACAGTGAATGTCAAATGTCAAGCAGGAGTTTGATTCTGTAGTGAATGTTAAATGTCAAATATAAGGTCTTCAACAATGACAAAGTTTTGTTGCATTTCGCGGTGCCTGTCGGTCTCAGGTCTCCTCGAGCCCAGAGCTCTGCAGTGAATGCTGAATTTCAAACATGAGATCTTTAACATTGAAAAAGTTTTGTTGCATTTCGCGGTCTCCGGGCTCCTCGTGCTCAGAGTTTAGTTCTGCAGTGAATGGAATGTCAAACACAAGATCTTCGACAATGAAAAGTTTTGTTGCATTTTCGAGGTACGCAAGGTCTAGGCGCTCCTCCTGTATTTGATTTGAAGTGAGTGAATTATCAACATCTTCCAAGCTTGTTTGAGCACGAAAAGGTTTTGTTGCACTTCGCGGTGTTGGAGGCCTCGGACCTCCTCGTTCGATCAACCTGCCTCTGGCCTATATCTACTTTGCTAGTTCTTCATGCATTAAATATTAGATATTCGACAATGAAAAGGTTGGTTGTGCTTCACGCTGTCGTTGGTCACAAGCTCCCCGTTTATTTACATCCCGCTCTCCTCATATCGAAATCTGCAATCGTTTAAACTTATAAGGCTAGGCGGACCACTAAATAATGGTCTGCAATGAAGTTGGTCTTTAACCTTACTCTCATCTGTTGCAATTGCTTATATTTTTGATTTCAAAGTCATGTTACATTCCTGTCATATCATGTCATAATTATACATTCTCAATCCTCTGCACCACAACAGCCGTAGCTGCTCCGCCTCCATTACAGATGGCAGCTACACCGTACTCTCCCACCTTCAATTGATGCAGTAAAGTGGTTAAAATTCTGCTTCCGGAACTACCTAGTGCGTGGCCGAGGGCAATGGCACCTCCCAATGGATTGACATTTGCTCCTTCGAGTCCGAGGATCTGTTCTTCTTAGTATGGGTTTATAAAAGGATAGAATAGACAACTCACCTTCTCATTAGCTTTAATCACTGCCGCAAATGCCTCATTGAACTCCCAAACAGCCACATCCTCTTTTTTGATCCCTGCTCTCTCCAAAGCAATGGGCACAGCTTTCGCTGGCGCCACAGGGAAATCAACAGGATCGATTGCTGCATCTGCACTGCTACATATCCTTGCCAAGACTCGGCTTCCCGTTCCGTATTCTCTTGCTATGGCTGCATTGCCCAAGACTAGAGCGCTAGCACCGTCGTTTAGAGTGGAAGAATTGGCAGCGGTAACGGTCCCAGTACCGTCTCGGACAAAGGCAGGTTTGAGTGAAGCGACCTTGTCCAGTTTAATGTCAAGGTACCCTTCATCTGTGGAGATGATGGTGTCTCCTTTCTTGCCCTTGACTGTAACAGGAGCAATTTCATCCTTGAATGCTTCATTCTCCCATGCTTTTTGTGCCCGAGAATATGATTGTTTGGCATAATTATCTTGCATCTCTCTTGTAATTTCGTATTTCTTGGCTGTTGTTTCGGCACAGACGCCCATATGGAACTGGTTGTAGACATCCCATAGTCCGTCTTTGATCAATCCATCCTCCATAGTAATGTTGCCCATTGGTGGTAGATTGCTAGCTCTAGGGATGTAGTATGGAACTCGGGTCATATTCTCCATTCCTCCTGCAATCTGGGCTTCTGCGAGACCGAGCTGGATATTTTGTGCGGCGAAAACAACGGCCTTCAGTCCAGACGCACATACTTTATTGATTGTAATAGCTTCGATGGTATTCGGTAGGCCAGCAAAGATTAGAGCTTGACGGGCGGGCGATTGACCGATATTCCCTTGGAGAACATTGCCCATGTATACATCACTAATCTTCGAGACTGGAACTTTGGACTTTTCGAGCGCGGATTTGATGGCTACGGCACCAAGCTGAGGAGCCGAGACTGTGGTAAAAGAGCCATTGAACTAAGAAATAAGTTAGAGCAAGTAAAAAGAAAAGGATTGACCGGTACTTTTGCTGTAGGCGTTCTTGAAGCACTGAGGATATATGCTTCCTGGATCTCTTGTTTGGCCGAGGTAGTGGCGTGGAAATGCCGTTGAACTTGCTGTAACCTTTGTGTTGTTGGTGTTGAGTTCCGTAAGGACGACATAGCTGTTCTAGCTGTTCGTAAAGACATTATGACGGGGTAAGGAAAAGTTGATCTGAAAAAGAGGTGGAGGGAGGAAAGGGAAGCTGTCGAGAATTCATGAAGGGAGCGAGAGTAAGGCCACTGTCAACCGAACATCGGCTCGGCTTGTTCAGCAGCAGCCAAAGCCAAAAGGCGGGGAGTAATCTCCACGTGACGATAGGATGCATGCAGAGAAAGCCATGGATGGTGAAGCAGCAGCAGCAGCAGCAGCAGCGGCGGCGGCGGCGGAATCAACTTGGCGGTCAATGTGCATCTGCATATAAAATTCTACAATTGTCTCTTCTTCAAACTTCAATACTTAACCTCAACTGGTGACGCGCTATCAAAAGTCGGGCCCTTGCATTATCAACTTGCTTTGTTGTCCTGGCCTCGTCAACGTGCTGCGATAACGGATGCCTACATATTTCCCTCGGAGCAAACTCACCATTACCTGATTGACATCGCAAACCAAGAACTGAGATCTTCTATTCATCATTTAATTACCGAGAAGAATATATCCCATCTGCCGCCATGTCTACAGCAGCTCGTCGCCGGTTGATGCGAGACTTCAAGGTTGGTGGCGTAGAAAGCACACGATCATCTTCTACGACTGACAGCAGATGTAGCGTATGCAAACGGATCCTCCGGCTGGAGTATCAGCATCTCCTGTAGCAGATAATGTGATGACTTGGTACTTTGGTTCTCTCTCTAATTACACGAAAATACTTGCTAACCATCAACAGGAACGCCGTCATTATCGGTCCTGCAGATACTCCCTTCGAAGATGGCACCTTCAGATTGGTGATGCAGTTTGAAGAGCAATACCCAAACAAACCTCCAGCCGTGAAATTCATCAGTCAGATGTTCCATCCAAATGTCTATGCTACGGGAGAATTGTGCTTGGATATCCTGCAGAATAGATGGAGCCCTACATATGATGTGGCTGCGGTTCTCACCAGTATCCAGAGGTAGGAGGAGCTGTCAATTGCAGAAGAAACTGGGCTCATTCTTATAGTCTCTTGAACGATCCGAATACTTCCTCTCCTGCAAATGTCGAAGCTTCAAACCTTTATAAAGATAACCGACGAGAATATACCAAGCGAGTTCGAGAATCAGTAGAGAAGTCTTGGGAAGACTAGGCTGATAGTGGCTTGATCAAGCGTTACGCGGGTATGATGACAGCGAGATTTCTGGCGTTCTGGAGCTGGGGAAGTCTCTCTTAAATTCTCATTCCACCTGATTCCCTCGGTGTTTGGGTGTCTGGTATGGAATGCCCGCATACAAAAGCGGCTTCATGTGAATAATCATCCCAATAAAGAAATTGATTCGATCCCCATTATTCTTGCTTCTTTCTCCAATACAATCCTTCTAATAACTTCATTCATGCATGCGCAGGCACCAGTAACGTGATTGCATTGTCGTGTGTAAAATTGCATGGCGCGCTGGGATACGCGAGCTTCTTGAGTTTCGACAACACCTCCCTTACACCAAAACGTCACACTGCACACCGCATCACCATCGTGAGTTTACAACTCATACACATGAGTGCTGCGGGATAGTAAACCTCCTGCCGCGATCATGTCGAACAGCATCAAGGTCGTGGCGCGGTTCCGGCCCCAGAACCGCACCGAAATAGAGCTTGGGGGACAACCGATCGTTGGATTCGAGACCGAGGACACATGTCGGCTGGATGTAGGATTCCTATCGCGTTGTACATGGTAAATACTGACGGTGTACAGTCGAAAGAAGCCTCGGGGTCATTCACATTCGACCGTGTGTTTGATATGAACTCGCGCCAAAAAGATGTCTTTGATTTCTCCATCAAGAGTACCGTTGACGATATCCTGAACGGTTACAATGGAACAGTCTTTGCATATGGGCAAACGGGTGCGGGAAAGTCGTATACGATGATGGGGACGGATATTGATAACGATGAAGGGAGGGGAGTCATACCTAGGATCGTGGAGCAGATATTCGCCAGCATTTTATCAAGTCCAGGAACCATCGAGTATACGGTGCGTGTGAGCTATATGGAAATCTACATGGAGCGCATCCGCGATCTACTGGCGCCGCAGAATGACAATCTGCCAGTTCACGAAGAGAAGAATCGTGGAGTATATGTGAAGGGCCTACTGGAGATATATGTTTCAAGTGTTCAAGAGGTATTTGAAGTTATGCGGAGGGGTGGTTCTGCAAGAGCTGTTGCTTCTACGAACATGAACGCTGAATCTTCAAGATCCCATTCCATATTTGTGATCACCATCACGCAGAAGAATGTTGAAACAGGGTCAGCGAAGAGTGGGCAGTTGTTCCTCGTAGATTTGGCGGGTTCAGAGAAAGTCGGCAAGACTGGTGCTAGCGGACAGACTCTGGAGGAGGCGAAGAAGATCAATAAGAGCTTGAGTGCTCTAGGAATGGTCATTAATAACTTGACAGATGGAAAATCGTCTCACATCCCATACCGAGACTCGAAACTTACCCGCATCCTGCAAGAGAGTTTGGGAGGAAATAGTAGGACAACATTGATCATCAACTGCTCACCTAGTAGTTACAACGATGCAGAAACTCTGAGCACATTGCGGTTTGGTATGCGAGCAAAGGCAATCAAGAACAAAGCAAAGATCAATGCTGAGATCAGTCCTGCGGAACTTAAGGCGCTCCTCAAGAAAGCACAGTCGCAGGTTACTACTTTCGAGCAGTACGTGCACACACTTGATGTTGAAGTTCAACAATGGAGATCTGGTGAATCTGTACCCAGAGAAAAGTGGGCGCCGCCGTTAGAGGGCGTGAGCACTGCCAGGGCAAAGGCGCAACCTCCTAGACCAGCAACACCTTCCAGACTACAAACGGAAAGTCGTTCAGAGACTCCTGCCATGTCAGAACGTTCATCAACACCCATTGGTCTAGACAAGGATGAGCGAGAAGAATATTTAAGACGTGAGAATGAGCTTCAGGACCAGATTGCGGAGAAAGAAACACAGATTGCATCAGTGGAGAAGATTTTACGGGACACGAAAGAAGAATTGACGTACCTCAAAGAACGGGACAGCAAAGCGAATCGGGAAAATGAAAAACTTACCACTGAAGTGAATGAGTTCAAGATGCAAATTGAACGATTGTCTTTTGAATCGAAAGAAGCTCAGATAACAATGGACGGGCTGAAAGAAGCCAACGCCGAACTTACCAGCGAGCTGGATGAAGTCAAACAACAACTCTTGGATGTTAAGATGTCTGCCAAGGAAACATCTGCTGTCCTCGACGAAAAGGAAAAGAAGAAGGCAGAGAAGATGGCAAAGATGATGGCTGGCTTCGATTTAGGCAGTGAGGTCTTCAGCGACAACGAGCGTACTATCAAGGGCGTCATTGACCAAGTCGACGCGTTACACGTCCAATCTTCAGCCGGGGAAGCTATTGCGCCTGATTCTCTTCAAGATATCCGTTCCGCTCTTGTTGAAACCCAGGGCATCGTTCGCCAGGCAGAGCTTTCCCTCTATGGAAACTCGGACTCGAATTTATCTGCCAAGCGTCGCGAGGAACTTGAAGAACGTCTTGAAGCTATCGAGCGCGAGTATGAGGATCTTCTTGAACGCAACCTCTCTGAGGCCGATGTGGAAGAAGTTAAGCAACGTCTTGCACACGCTTATTCTAACAAACAAGATATTCAATCCTCCTTGGTCGAGGACTTGAAATCCGATCTTGCTCAAAAGTTAGCCGAGATTCAAAAGTTCAAGCAAGTGAACGAGGACCTTCAGAGAAAGGTCAAAGCTGGTGGAGCTCCAAATGGTTCCGCAAGTTCAATAGCCAATGGCAAGACGGTGCAACAACAAATTGCTGAATTTGATGTGATGAAGAAGTCTTTGATGCGGGATCTCCAGAACCGCTGTGAGAGAGTTGTTGAGCTAGAGATAAGTCTAGATGAGACACGAGAGCAATACAACAATGTATTAAGGACAAGCAACAACCGCGCTCAACAAAAGAAGATGGCATTCCTGGAGAGGAATCTGGAGCAGTTGACTCATGTGCAAAGACAGTTGGTAGAGCAAAATGGAGGACTCAAAAAGGAAGTCGCCATCGCTGAGAGAAAGCTGATTGCTAGAAACGAGCGTATTCAGTCGCTGGAGAGCCTGCTTCAGGATTCCCAAGAAAAATTGACTGCAGCTAATCATCGGTATGCTTCCCCTATTATCCCTTGTATCTTTCTAACACTTGCATAGATTCGAAGCACAGCTTACAGCAGTGAAAGAGCGGCTCGAAGCTGCCAAGTCAGGTAGCACCCGTGGTCTTAATTCTCCAACCGGCTCAGGATTCAGCTTTGGTGGAGCAGGATCAAGGATCGCCAAGCCATTGAGAGGGGGTGGTGGTGCAGGGGAACAAGCAGCTATCCCAACCATCAGTGGGCTACAAAATGAAGTTTCCAGTAACTCAGGGAAGAGAACAAGTTGGTTCTTCTCTGGTTCCCAGAAGTAAGGAGAAAGGAGCCGGATCATAGAATTAGGATTTGCATTGAACAAGTAAGGATTGAAGGAGACGAATACTGTTGGTAGAAAGACACACCTAGATGTGAGAGATGAGTTATGTATACCCACGAGCGCCTTTCTTTTGTTCGTCATCGTTGTGCGTTGGTCGCCTTGTTGGATTTCGCTGTGTCTGTGCTCAAAGAGTTGATAAATCAATGCATTCATCGGGAATATTAGAGGTTGGGATGGATGACTGGATTGAGTACACTGCGATTGATTGACAATGGGTGCATTGCTGGCTGGATGAGGCTGGAACGGGTGGTTATATAGGTGGTTGGCGTTGTCAAGAAAGAGGATAATTTATCACGTCACTCAACTCTTTTGGCTACTTGTTCGTGCTTGATTGGTATAAATGTTTACCGTTTCTTGTTAGGAAGAGGATTATTTGAACGATATGTAATGGCGACTTTATAGCCGGTCATCTTACGCCTGGGTTGATGCTAATAGATTGGAAATCACAGCCAAGTGATGGATGGATGATCCAACAGACACGGCAATAAAACCTTGTGAAACGAAGCCGCTTCTTTACACCCTTCACTATCGTGATTTAAAAATGGTCGAAGACTCCTTTAATATCTCATCTGGTATGATCAAGTGAGCAACTTGTTTATTTTTTCGCAAATACCTAGCCAATCCCGATGCTGCCAGGCGGTTTTGAGTGAGTTTGAAAGTGGTTGTGGTTGTGGGTTGAGCCATGATTGATGACTCAAATTTCAGGCTCCAACATGTAGGAGTAGCCAACCAAAAGTCAGCAACCTACAGCGGGTAAGCCCTGTAATTTCAGGCCATAAGCCCTGTGCTCCGGGTAGGATGGGAGAGCAGCCATCTCAAGCCAGATTTGACCGTATTTCAAGCCTTGATGGGGTAGATCGAGTCATAGCAGGAACCTCATAGGCCGTAGCAAAGGGTGTATACAATATGGAGTACCAAGCTTAACCAAAGTCCAGGAACTCTGTGATTTGGAGGCAGAGAGCCTAGAAACCTAATCTGTCAGCTATTTACAGACGCAAATTGTATGCTTTACCACCATTATCTGGAGATGATCCTTCACCTTGCAACTCCATAACTCGTTCCGCACTCGCGTATATTTGACCCATTAGCGGTACGTGCTGAGTTTTCTCAATAGTATTTCCTTGGCTGATGCTAGACTGTATTGCTGTATCTGAAAGAAGAGAGCGGATTTGGAGGTTCTCTTACTAAGATCCTGATGGCCACGCTGCCTCAATTTTGGGTAGGTCGGTTGTACAAGCTACCTCGAGCTGAATCCCTTCCTACTACTTCAGGTATAGTGCGAGAGTGCAAGGGCCAACATTCACTTCATCGCACCTCAGGGTAAGGCATCTTTCCCAATCCAAACTATCGCCAGTACTTAGCCCATTTTCGTCCTAGGAACACAACGTCGCTATACACTTGGTGACTAGATTCCTTCCCTCTTACACGACCACGATTTTGAGAAAAGTCTTATGACTGACCGTAAAGTAGCAATCTAGACAGAAATTTCTCATCCGTTATATCTCAACACAATGGCCGACTCTTGGCGTATCCCACAACAAGAGCACGACCAATTGAAATTTCTTGTTCTAGCGCTCACAGACCTAGATAACCAAATCATAAGTGTCAATCAATTTATCTCTTCATTCTTCGGCGTCGATACCAATTTCCCAGTCGTTTCGGAGCAAGATATTGAATATTTCATCGCAAGTCAACACCGGTGCAAAGAAGCCGACTACGAGTTCTCGGCTGTATTGGATTATCTGACCAGTATCTCAAACATGAAGAATGATGATATCTGGAAAAGACTCTTCGATATTCCCCTTATCTCAGCTTCAAGCGCTGCACCTTCTATCATCGAGCTTTGGAAGGTACGTCTTGCTCGTATCGAAAAGGCTGGTGAGCACACATGGAAACAAGCTGTTCCAGCTGTCAGGTTGATCTATTTCAAGGTCGGTGAGAAGAAGGGTAAAGAAGTGAGGAATGCTTTAGTGAACAAACTCGAGGTTCTTGAGGATTTCCTTGGCGTGAAAGCATTGAAGGAAAAGGGACTGGTGTCTAGATTGAGCGACGATGATGGATCCCGATTTTCCGATGAATTGGAAGACACTTTGTATGTGTATTACTCAGATAGTAAGTTTCGATGACCGCTGATCGAAATAGGACAGTGATGTTCAAGCTTGAGAACGAGCCTGGAGCTGGATATCGACCCGCTCTTACAGAGGATCAAATTCGAAAAGAGAAGCTCGAAATCCAGCAACAGAGGAGAAGACTGAAGAGACTGAATACCAATGCGCCGGCATCAACCACCGAGAAGATGCACAATGTCACGATTGCCCATGAAGATTTATCTCATAAGGTATTTATTTTCACGTTTTTCAGGTGCCGAGGGGTTTATATATAATGTCAAGAAAGTATTTATTGACTCCTGGAACATTATAGTGGGACAAATCAATTACGGGTTTTATATTGCTCTGTGTAGTACTATCCATCTTTCCAGGTTATGTGGCATGGACACGCTCATCACATCTCCCCGGCAAAAAGGACGACGCCGACTTCTTTTTGATTCAAACATCAATCATGCAGATCCTAGGGTTGTTGAAACTCACATTGCTCTTGTTACTAGAACACGCGTTCACGACCAAGCATGGTTTTGGGTTTGGATCTTTGTGGTACTTAGTTCTTTATGCGCAATTATTGCTATAATTCTTTACCCTTGGGTTCCTGCCGAGTGGGGACTTACTGTCTCTTGGCTGAGCAGCGTAATGCAGTCCTTTGCTATTTTGCAGACAATATTCCTCGTTGAGAGGCCAGCCGCGAAGAAGGCGGAGAGGAATTGACAGTAAAGTTTATGGCTTAATGGAAAGGATGATCTTAGCAGTTGCTTAGTGATGAAATTCATGTTCCTGAAGCATGCCCCTTCATCCCACCGAGACTCTGTCCTGAATAGTTGCTAGCTCGATTGTCCAGTTTTTCAAATATGAAAGCCTCGAAGAATACGTTCATCGTGGGTTATTAATAAGCTATTTACAAAGTATCTCCCGCAGGAATTGGACCTGCTTAGCTGCATTTGCTTCGATATTGGGCCCCGAATATCCTTCGAAATGACCACCGGGTAGCATATGAAGTTGCTTCGGCTCGCGAGCACGCGAGCACGCCTCAAGTGCCAGGTCGGTAGGTGTGAGAACATCATTCTCAGCTACAGTCATCAAAAGGGGAGTAGGAGAGATATGGTGGATGTGGGAAGACACATTGTATTCGCGGAATGCTTCGATGCTAAATGATAAAAGTGAGCTGGCTATGTAGCATGATGGAAGGAGGACCAAGAGACGGAGAGAAGACATACGACTTGACAGTGACATCGTTCTTCCACTTGCCCTTTTAGCCCCAGGCAGTGAAGAATTCATAACTGTCAGCAGTTGGCAATGCGGATGGCTTCAATGGATCCTGGTCGATAACAGGGAGAAGCTGCGCTGCTTTGCCAGCGAGTCTACCTAGGCGATCTATCATTGTCAGTGCATACCTTACAACGAGAGATAGATTGCTACCTTCTTGGAAAAGAGCATTTAGTCCTGCAACAAAATCAGGACGAATCAACCTGTAGAAGTTGTCATAGTCGTTGACACATGGAATCTGGCTCTTGACAGCCTTAACTCTTTTATCTACGGCACCAACCCAAAGCACGTGGCCGCCACTGTATGAACTTCCCCATATGCCAATCTTCTCGGGATTGACATCCGGCCTTGATTGAGCGTAGGTAATGGCATCCGAGATGTCGCTGCATTGCACCGAGGGAATGATCTCGTGTCGTGGCTGACCCTCCTTGACCTCGCTATCACCAAAGCCGCGGTTGTCATAGACGAGGCAGCTAAGGGGCAGACTGGAGGTGAAATGCTCCGCAAATATATTCAAATCCATTTCCTTGAGCGCCGAGAATCCGTGCGATAGGACTAGATATGGCAATTTGCTGGACTCGGCGGAGGCAGGTTTGTAGAACCAGCCACGAAGCGTAACATGGTCGTGAGTCTTGAACTCAATGTCTTTATGAGGCATGATGTCTTGGGTGAGAGCAAGGAGCTCGATTGTGATCAGTAAAGATACCAATATACTGACAATCCAGATATTTGGATGTGGCAAATGGAGTGTTAGGGTGCAAATGTGTGTGCAAGCCTGATGTATTCGAAGAGAGGAGGACTAAGCTATATAGCCCTTGTCTTGATCGCCCCTGCCGTCGTGTAACATGGAAGCTTACAATGTGTTGGCTAGGAGGGTTATTTAGATAAGTTTATGATTATCATTGTGATCGTCCGATTAATTTTCCTAGAATACATGTCCTTTCTAACTCTTCCTCGACTCGCAAGAAATGGAGAATATCCCGCTCGAGTACCGCATGAAAGGAACATGTCTGGCCTCAAGTTTCGATTTGTACGAGCTGTGACACGAAGCAAACACTTTCCCCGCAAACATGCAGGTGCAGATCCCCACCTGTATGTACCCCAAGCGGGAGCACAGTGGAGCCAGCCCAATAAGCCGCTCTATTTGTTTACCACTTTCTACGAAAGTTTAAAGACAACTCGATTTTGTAATTCACTGCCTCTGATGTAAATTTGAGCACCCTTTCAACATTGTACAACTTACCATAGCACTAGGTTGAGACAAGACGACGCTGTGGACGAAGAATAACGACACGACCCTTAATGTAAGCAATGGTTGCGAGCTCTTGAACTGAGGAGGGACAATTGACGAGTGGCACACCGCAAAAGTTTGACATTGTGTTGACTGGAATTGATGTATTGAATCAATTGATGCGGCGTAGAGTTTATGTATTGTAACTGAAGATGGAGGATTGATTTCTAATCAGTAAGATCTATGTACATAATACAAGAGTCTCTATCTCCTTCGCAATATTCGATCTATTAGTCCTTACTTTGTCTTATCTCCTCCGCATCACCGAGAGAAAACAAAGAACAGTGTGGAGAAGCTCCCTGGGTATCTTTGGTGCAGCTTTTCTGGTATGGGAATATTGGATTTTTAAAACGAGGGACTTCAGTGGCTAAATTACAAATATTATGCGATAAGGCTGACAGAGTAAAAGCATGAGCTAAGCATGTAGGAAAGAGCGCGAATAACATGGCGGAACTAGTTTGTACAAAATTCAAATGCTCGCCAAGAACTGGTTTTATTACATCCTGAATGCAAAAGCAAATAATCTTCTCCTTCACCTATCTCTTTACTTGGCGCAAAGGTAGACATTTATATTTGTTTCCATATTTATAACACTCATATCTAACACGCTTGGATTAAGTTACAACAAAGTTCAGATATAAAGAACACGTGTAAATCTATGCCCAAAGGTCCAAACTTCACAACCCTACTCCAATTCTCAACTGATCTCCAACATCCCATAAGTCTTATTGATTCCTATAAAAGTCTGCTCCTTGCTGTCCTGGTGGCATATGTACTGGGCCTTGTCCATACCCATTCCCAGCATACATCACGTCTCCCTGAGGCGGGAGATAAGAACCACCCGTCTGCATCACCAGCGGTCTCGGGACGCCATCCGGACCCTGAACCATTGGCCTTGCTTCTTCATCACCTCCCATCTCCTTAAGCTTTGTTCCCTGTCTCGCCTTCCGTTTCTTGCTTCGATCGTAGCAAACCGCAAACACAATGATGAGGACGAGGATGACGGCTCCGACAATGATGCCGACAATTCTTCCTTTGGAGGAGATGTTCTTGTCGTTCTTGTCGTTCTCCTCGGTGGCAACTTCGCCGCCAGCGAGGGCGCCGGGGTTGACAGAGCCGCGAATGAGGAGGGAAAGCGCGTTGGCGGCCATGGCAGCAATGAGTACGCTGGTGGTTTGAATGAAGATTTGTGAGAGTTTGACGACTGTCAACTGACAGAGTATTGGGATTGCAACGATATGATGGCGTTGTCAACTAATCGAAGCAAATTATGCTCGTAATTGAAAATTAATTGATGAATAACTAGAAATCTTGTACCTGACGTGAGACGCGAATATAAACTGTCTGATTATCTTCAGCCAGCTCACAGACCGTGGCCCACATCCCACCAGCTGGCTCAATAAGAGACTGCCATTGGATCAGACCTTGCGGGACCTCCTCGTAGCTTCTCGTTCGGAGATCGTCAACCGCTGATACGTATCCCAAAATTGCCGTTTGCGGTCAATGGGTGAGATGATGAATAGTGATCTAGTCTAAATTTAGGTGAGCAAGTCAGAACCATAAACCCGGGCCGTCTTTTATTGGTTTGGTGAGAGCTAGTTGCTTTCTAGGGTTCCATCCGTGCCGTGGCGGCCGACGTGAGGCTGATGCTGAGTTCGTGCTTGCCCCTGGCTACGCCTCCGCCATTTCGTTTCAAAGCCTCTCACGGGAGTGCGGCAGGCTTAAACACGTGCGATCTTCAAATAAACACAGACTCTAAATACTTCAGCGCTAAGTTCTGTAGGGATATGGCTTAGGAAGTCCGTGAAGCTGAGGATCAGCTCGGAACTATTCACACGGTGGTCTGGGGTAATTATATCTTATGTTGTGGCTAATAGCTACCATGAGATTTGTTGAAAATTCAGTGCCATCGCAGATAGTCTTAAAAAGCAATTCATTTGATAAATGATGAAATATATTAGAATTATGTTACCATTGGAAAAAAAGCTAAGTTAATCTACACTGATTAATAATTGTGACGATTGTTCTAAGTTACTCTTCTCTCTCTTAATAATATAGCCTCCTTCTTAATCAATGTTTAACTTACTACTGTGACTTTATAATTTTTAGTACAAATCTCTAGCTGATGCCACGAATAAGGGCTACTAGATTCGTGACCACGTGCCTTCGAGGCTCAGCCGTGGGGCTGTACTTAGGCACTCAGGCAAACTAGCGCGTTTCGACGCGTCTAGGGTAAACAAACCCTCTGTAGAATTCCGAGCTTCTTGCTCTTCTTTCTTTAGCTTAGAATGGTCTGAATAGAGCCATCAACTTGCTTTCCAAGCCTTCGAATTGGTCTCGTGACAGCTGAGGTTGCAGACTTGTGGTGTAAACAAATACAATTAAGATTCTCGTTTAAACCTTCATTTTGCTTAGAGCTAGCTTTAATTATGAGTATACCCTTGAGCTTGGTTATCTTTGAAATAAGGCACTTGGAGTAGGTTGCTGATGTGTTTGGTTTGATCCCAGGGACAGACTCTAGCGATGACAATTTAGGTATGAGAGGGTGAGAAGCTTTGTGTATTTGAATTGAAAAGAAAACGTCAAAAGTGGCTGTCAAAGTTGAAATATGAACATTTCTTCATCACATGACTATTACGGTCAATAGTTAGAGACTTGGGCAGAAAATCTAAATCCCTTCCATCCTACCTTTCCGGTAAAAAAAGCTTCCACAGCCAGATGATGCGAGAACAGTTCATTCATTGGTAGCAGTGATTTCCCTTGATTTCTAAACTTACGCAGAAAGTCTGTTGCAGAGTACTCATCTGAATAGAAGACGGCTAGCCGTCGAAATAGTCCACTCACGAGAAGTGTTAGCACTAAGCCCTAGGCCCAGTCCTTTGCATTTCATTCGCACCAGACTCATCGGTAGCTGCGATCCCATGGGCTGTATCAAATGTGAGCTCTACAGCTTCAGAGTTGCTGCCTTGAGAGACATCGAAAGCTAAATATGATTTCCCAAATTAAATTTTTCTTGAAAATGTTACTTGCCAATAACCATGAGTTTTTGAACACCGTGGATTCCGTGCACCAGCAAGATCGTCTTTTGAGTGGTGTTTAGATGTTGTGTTACGCTGTACGTGCGTCCATTTCAGGCATTGTGACCGAGCAGCATTCGTTTCTGATTGCATGTTGCGTCCTTTCAGCTTCCCAGACAGACCCTGTAGGTGCATAAGTCTTGAGTTCAGACAGCCACAATAGCCACGTCATGCTTTTTCCTGCGTGCCAATTTGTTATAACAATGCGATCGATCCCTCAACAGCTATTGCTGTTTTGCCATTATGATTTTGGTTTGTTGAGGTGCGCAGAGCTCGAAATTCAGCCCGGATGAAGCCAAAAATCTTGAACACAGCCTCGACATCGATGTCGCAGCAAATTGATTCTAACATGGAGGCTCGTTCCAGGGGACTTGTAATTGTTCGTAGAAATCTTTTTCTAGTTTTAATTTTTTTTGGGGCGTACTCCAGTGCTTCTCTCGAAAAGCAAAGATATTTTGGATATCTGTCTTATTTATGCTTACAAACCGAATCGCAGAGTGTGCCCTATATTATTGCAGGTCTCCTCGTCAAATTAGTGACTCTCCCTTACTACCGTTTCTTCAATCTCAACACCCTTCAGCCAATCGAAAAGATCGGTCAATATACCGTACAGCGAGAGAAGCACTCTGTGATTCTCGCGTCACTTACGAGATGGCGCCAACGCAAAATGGATGAACTACAGTTTATCTCCATTGCAGTATGTTGCCACCTCATATTAGCACTTATTACTCAACCATGTAGTTATATTGACGGTTTATAAGTGCATAACCATCACAGCTATCATCACTGCTTCCTTCTCCTGGAACACCGTTGCCGCCGCCCACTGGACGGCACCAGCTCTCTGGTATACCTCCCTAACTTTCTCTCTCTGTGGAATCCTCCTCGCAGCCCAACAGATCACCGCACTCAGCATCCTTGCCCCCCTTCCCGAGAATCCCTCGCCCGCCGTGGCATACAGAACTATCCTTCGTTATCTTCCGCAGATGTTGATGCGGGTTCCAACCCCATCATTTGAGAGTGGTGTCAGGAATGACGAATATGACCTAGGTGCTTGGACGGTTCGGTGGAAAATGGTCTTCACCTGGCAGATACCAATGATGTTTACCGGATACTCCTTCTTGTGTTATGTCATTGGGTTGACGGATCTGGCTTGTACACCATTGATTCAAAGACAGCCTTGGGGACCAGAATCAAACGTAATTGTGACCCCATTCGATTTTCAAGGGTCAGAGACACGTTGGGTAACTGACTATGCTTTATAGGTCGCTGTGGCTTACCTTGCTACATTTGGGGCTGGGTGGGCTATCTTTATATACTGTTCGTTGATGGGATATGATCGTATGGATCTGGATATAAACTATGGAAATGAAGAAGATAATGTGGTAGTCATCGAAGACCCGCAGTGGGTATCGTCTAAGGGTAAAGAGGCAGCTTCTTGAGCTAGTGTCACGTGACGAGACTCAGTCACACGACGGCTAGGGTTAGGGCTAGGCTAGTTAGTAAGTAAGACCGGTTCCTTTAAGAGGAACCGGCACAGTAGCTAGCAATAAATCAGCTTTCTCTGACTTTTTCTTCTTCTCTTGTCTTCCAACAGCTAGTGTTATGAGGGAATGACTTGACAGAGAAGATATCTCTTTATTATTTAGTCTAGAAACTCGCGAAGACTCGATTCCTCAATCAAAATTCATGCTTACTGCATGGATCTTTGAAAACTAATTCATAAATTTTTCTATCTATTAATTATTAGGATCAAAACTCCCTTCCTTCAACATCTTTTGTATGAAATGGATCTCGTGACATTATACATGCCTGTCTCGTAATATTTAAGGTTTCGACATGTGTCTCATTCCTAAGCTCTTAAGTCATTTCAATTGATTTCAGAGATCAAAGCAGCATACCGCCATTACATATTGCATCCTGCCCTTTGATGATAGTTCGCCAATGGACAAATGATTTCAAGGGCCAAAGCGCTTTGTTTAGTAAATGGTCCAGGATGTGTAGAGAGCCTAAAAAGAAAGAATTATGTGGCCGGAAACCAACTAATCTGTCGCCATTTTCCGTTTTCTCGAAGGTCACTTATTACCAATTACTAGCCACAGATCGAATCAGTGGTGTTGTAAAAGTCTCACAGCACATAGAATATTAACATGGCAAGAGTCAGCGTCATGGCTGACGATTGAATGCGGTTTTCTTCACCAATATCGTCCGGTGATTCTGGGAGGTGGCTGTGCAAGAAACGAGATTTCCTATATCAGAGAAGACGCACCGAGCTCATGATAGCCAGCCTTGGTCGAACAACAGTGCGAGACTCGTGACAGAGCACATAGTGATATTCTACGTGAACAGTCTCTAGCATTTAGCTCGTTTATCTTGTGCTATGCCTCTATACAGTTACCCTTCAACCCCACTAGGTTCTGATAGCGTTCGCTTGCTCCGCCCTCTTCCGAGTGAAGACGAAGCTGCCCATAGAGAATGTAGTAGAATGTAGTAGATATATTTAATAAACAATAAACTGTAATAGAGGCAAAGCAGAGAGAAAATCAGCTACCAGAAAAGAATAAGTTGAAACTGAGATCTAGCAGGTTTTTTTGAGATGGAAGATTTCTGGTTGACGAAGAGTTTGCAGTCAATTTGCAGCCATTCATTCTTCATTGATTGTCAAGTAATGTCTTTTTCGACAATGAGAGAGATATTTTACGTCTTTGTATCTAACTTTGATAATCTACAACCAAAAAATACTGTGTTATTGCGTATAAACTGTATGCATTGACGTGATCTGTATATTTACGCAAGTACCAAACGAAAAATTAACCAAGTTCAATTAAAAAGGAATTACGGTCGCAGCAGAGATGAAGACTAAATTGTATTATATAGTCTAGGTTCTCAACTTCATCGTCTACACCTTTGGATGCGTGGCCGAGATTGCTAAAACACCATCTTTGTCAGCGACACAATTCCCTCTCCAAATATTAAATGGTGGACTTACCGTCGGGACAAGTACTCTCGCAATCTTTCCATTTCTTAGAGCACCTATAACAAAACGCTGTCTGACATCTAGAACAGACCATATGCAAACATCCATCCTTTCTCTCAATAAGATGTTGACACCCAGGACAAGTTTTCCACCCCTTAGCCTTCGCCAACTCTTTCACCTTCGCCGTCTCCACATCTTCAGGACAGAATGTTCCGGGATGATGACGCTGTCGACAATATTTACACGTTTGGGTTTTGCAGAAGGTGCAACTTCCTACATCTGCTGCGAAAGCACCAGGAGGGAGGAAGCGTCCGCAGCGCTTGTTGGCACAATAGGTTGGATTTGAAGACGTGATCTCGATGATCATTTCTTTGTATTGTGTGACGAATGATGTCTCCAGGCCAGTGCAATCGTCAATGTCCAGGTTTTCCTTGCAGCATTTAAGTGGCGTTTTGGATTTTAAAGCGGTCTTGAATCCTTCTCGTAGACAGCCTTCGCAATAAGCGTGCTCGCATGGACGGCACAACTCATCGCGATATTGTTCGTCGCCACAGACAATGCATTCGTCTATGTTGGCCTTCTTCCAGGTTTCCCACTCATCTTCGGCTTGTGCGTCGAGGTCGAATTCGGCTTGGAGTTTGAGAGCAGCGGCTAGGGAGGCGCTGACAGAATCTTCTTCGTCTTCAAATTGTCGTTGGATTTCTTGGGCTCTGAGAAGATCAGGATGAATATAAGGCTCTGACTGCTTCTGATCTATATTAAAGATCTGTACGTTAAGGGATGAGCTGACTTGGCTTACGTTTCTAGATGGGTTCGTCGACGCAATAAGTGATTCTGTTTCTTTGGACATGAAATAAGCTAATTCGATATCACTATCTTCAGCTGTTCCATTGGCGAGAGCATGTGCAAGGATGGCATCTCGTTCAAGTTGCGCACTTCTGTATTCTTTCTCCTGCAGCGCTTTTGCCAATTCTTCATCTCCAATCATATGATTCTTCCAAGGATTGTTCGAACTGGGAACTCTTTGATTCCGCTCAAGAGGATTGTTTTGCTCCGATCCTGTGGTATTGTCATGAATCCTAAGGGAACCAAGATGAGGGCCATGAAATCCATCTGATCCCCGTTTCACATTTTCCCATCTGATGGGTTTGCTTTTCTGTCTGGTATATTTCGAATTTAGAGGTTTGAAATGAGCTGTTTCGGAATTTGATGATGGCCAGTTGTTGCTTCGTTTGCTCCTTGAGCCGAATCTCTCTTTCTGTAGACTAGTAACAGTTGAAGGTTGCCAAGGCCACTCTTTCTGTGCTTCCAATGCAGGCGGTGAGATATCCTCCAGGGAAGGTCGGCTTTTTCTCTGGTTCTCCGAAATTGGGCTGAAACTAGGTTCTGTCGATGCTGGTGACAATGTACTGGTTTGACCTGGGGATGCAGTAAATACACTGCTTGCAGAATCAGATGACGCTAAAGACGACCTTCGGTTGATATGTGGCAGGCTGTCGTATGCGGGAGGCAATGTCTCCCGAGATGGTAGTCTTTGTAGGCGTTCATTTGATGGATCGTTTGAGATAGCTGATTCACCCCCGTAGGCTAAATGATAGTTCGGTGGCGAAGATGGAACTCGAGGTGGAGAAGCCTCAGGTTGAGACACAATAGCCGTTCGAGCTGCCGTCACTATGGTTTCGGCAACTTTCAATACTTTCGAGGTGAGGCTGGTAATACGGTGAAAGTATTTAGTCTTTTATATTGAATTAGCATCGAAGCACGCAGATTATTGGGGAAAACAGCTCACTCGTCTGGGACTGAAAACCGGATCGCTCCCTCCGTAATTTTCTCCGCTAAATTCATCAAGTTTATGAGACGTCACAGTAGCTGGAAGTGCTGTCCTCAATGTCGGAATATTTCGACGGTTATAGACAGTATCAGAGCTTACTCTAATGCCTTGTGAGCGGGCTTTAGATTGTGGTGTATTTGGTAACGCTTTAAGTAGATCGCTGTTCACCCGATCCAAACTATCTGATGATTCAATGGGTGTAGGTGCTGGCGACGTTGACTGGACCGATATACTTTGCTGCGAAACCGTTTGGGATGGGGCGGAAACCATTGGTCCAGGAGGCGAAGGTAGTTTGGGTAATTTTTTGTTTGTTACCTGTGATAACCCTCGAAATAGTTGCGTCGATTTGGCTTGCGATGAAGATAGATACCAGGGTACATCCTCTTCCGAAAGTTCTGATTCTGAAGGGTCCCAAAGTGGAGGTGGCGGCCTATTAGAAGGTCCTGCCTCAAAACCTGTCTCTCGAACGATGGGAAGACCAGTAAATGGATCAATTCCAATAAAGGGTTGTTGCTGAGGTCTTGAGAAATTCCGTGTCGGTATTTTCCCACAACTAGGTTCAGAGTGAGTACGTGTGCGGTGTTGGGAAGTACCGGGCTGATGTCTCAATGCTTGGGGAGTATTCGTGCTATCACGGGATTCAGTGGGGGGATTTCTGACTTCTCCATAGAGCTTCTTATGATCTCCGGTCCTCAACTTAGAATGGTAATCGTGGTCAACCGCTTTCCCTTTCCCTTTTCTTCGAGGACCTTCGATATCGGGCTTCCATTGCAACTCAGGGGAAGGCGACAAGGCTGCAGCTGGCAGCAATTTCATATGGCTATCCATGGCTCAAGGACAGCCAAAGGTCCTTACCTCCAGCAAAAACTCCAACAGTAGACTTCCAACTGGCGAAATGACAGAGAACGAAGAGCATAACGATAAAATTCACATCGCGAAGTGATGTTGAGATGTTGGGTAGCGTGTTTTGCAGGATCACGGCGAATCAGAAGCTGCATGCGCTGCACTAATTGACAACAAATGAGGGGACACAGTAACGTCAGGCAGCCACTTAAGAGCCTCGCAGGGCGTTGCACAATGCCAACAATTGGCTCAAGCAGATACACATGCCGCCGTCTGAAACGTGAAAGAGTACCCATTGTTAGCCTCCTAGCCATTCATATTTGCCTCATAGTAAGAGATCGCACGCCGCCGAGTACCAATGACGGAAGAGCCTAAAATAGATAGAAGCAAACTCGTGCTTATTTTGCGTGTCGGCAGCCAATGAAGATAGAGCTCTTAGAGGCGTCTTAGGCTTTATCTCTGGCTCAAAAACTCGGTGTGAGGTTAGTTCGGAAGGATTTTCACTCATGCGTCGGTGTACATGCTGAGAATAAGGGTAGCATTGGTCGATGTTTCTTGTAAAGGAAGAGGCTGAGAGTGGGGGAATTTCGGGCTTCTACAATTGTGGCGCAGCTTTGTGGCTGACTTTTAAGAGCAGAGCACATCAAAGCGAGAAGAGAATACACCACAAGATAAGCTGCTAACCTGCAGATCCTGCAGATACTTAAATGCGCCTGTATTAAAAGCTCGCCTCACATTTTAGCTAGATTCTACGCATCATCTTCCGCAGTGAGGCCTTCTTAACGCCGCCTGCAGGTTAGGCTTTGTCAAAGTCAGGCTCCCGGCAAATCAACATGGAAGTACTTGGCTCAGCGGCGACTATCGTCCAACTCCTTTCCTTCACCGGTGGAGTGCTTGCAGCAGGCTATATCCATCTGGCAAAAGTAAAAAATGCGCCTCTTGAGCTCAGGAATCTGCTGCAAGAAACAGCTGCGTCGATGCCTTATTTGAGTAACTCGGAGTGCTTGCACTCGAGAAAGCAAGTGACTCTGGAAAGAATGCGCTTCAAATTCTCACTCGTATGGGTATTCTAGAGGACTCTGTTGCTTTGATCAAAGTGGTTGAAGCCAGCCTTGAGATATGTCAGCGGATCGATGGACACAAGTTCGAAACGTGGGGAGGAGGACAATCTGGCCGTTCAAAGCGAAGGAAACGAAAGATACCATGGAACAGCTGAGAAAATGAGAGAGACACTTCCGTTACTGTTCTTGTTGACTCTGCTTTCAAGTTGAGAGATCTTGAAAGGCTTGCTAAGGATTCAGACCGTCATGCTATTCTAGCTCTGTCGGTAGACCCTGAGGCTCCCAGTCACATGCTGATTTTGGGCAGAGAAAACTTGTTTAGTGTAAACGAAGATTTAAAGTGTGGCAGGATGCTGCAAAAATGCTTATGGATACCTAAATCTTACAAGAAAATTGACTGAGTAAATTCTAGCGGGCTTGGAAATTCTAGATGGCCGTGGAAAGAAGGTCATTTCGTAAGTTTATCAATCTGTTCAACAAATTTCCAGTATATTCATGCAGTCAGGGCGACAGTGATTGATTATCTGGCAGCATCTTCGTATTCCGAGCAATCTGCCGTGATCTTTTTCTTTTGTGATCGACGAGGTGTTTCACAAAAAAACTTACTTAGTCTACCGTTCTCGATCTGCAAACAGCTTATGGGATCGACCTCGGAGTCTCTACCGTGTCTCAAGGAAGCAAAGCAAAGGCATGGCTCGAACCTCCAGGAAGATCAGACCGGGTCAGCGTAGCCAAACCTCTCTCGCAACCGGAATATATTGACTTTATTCAAAAGCTCGGTTTGCGTTGCATCAAGGCCATATTATGCTCCTTGTCCATGGCCGCCTGCGCTTAATTAATGGTATGGTTCATTGATTTGGTCAGGATAAAGTGGTGCAATCACAACCCACACTCTTTTATCTAGTCCCTCTGGCGGGATCGGAATGGCACGCCACATCCAATTACTATGTGCATCTTTAGCTCTAACCAAATAACTATTATTTCTGATCTCAAAAAGTTGCATCACGACTTCTCCACCTTGGTTTTTCCAGCATGTAGAATCTTAGGCTCGCAGTTAGCGGACGGAGTAGCTTGAGCTGCTCATGGACTTCAATCACAGGTTATCTTGGTGCGGTAATTTCAGAACCCTTTGGAGATCTTTCCGGAATGTCCTGCATAGCTAGTCTGCCCAGTATTTTGGACATGTTCTGGTCACTTTGATTCTTGGAAGAGGATCTGCAGGATCACCGGGAGGCTATGTTCCAAGTCGGGTTCTGGATCGCAGCCCCTAATACTTAGTTACTGAAACCCCAAGCTAGCAGCGAGGTATCCAACTACTTGATTGACTAGTAAAGTTCCATGTACACCCAGATATATAACTGTCAAGTTTAAAATCGCACACAAAACTAACCACGTGCAATAGATTGCAACTATCCATTCTCCGTGAGAACAGCCAGAGTTTCTTGTAACCTACTAGAAGGGGGACTTAGAGGTTCATCTCCTTCAAAACCTTGAAGCAGCGTCAAGTCCGCATCAATTTCCGGGTCCGGGGTCTCCGCATTCGTCGGGTCGCTCGTCTCGTCAAAAAACCCCCAACCTGGCTCCTTGCTAGACCACCCACCTGATTTTGGCCACTCACCCTTTTCCGGGCCTATGTATAAAGAAACTGTGAGTATTGTGCTGGGCCCAAAGCTCCAATGCGGTGGCGGAATAAAGGATCGTCTACAGGCGGAGGCAAGAAGATCAGGGTGACTCATTATTGGATCAACACGGTGTCCCTCGCTGACAACCAAGGAGATAGAGTCGCATTCATCCCGGTAGAAAAGTGACGGCTGAAAGGTTATCGAGCTAGTCTTCACCACATCTAAGGACGTTTCGGCTCGGAAAAGTTTTACTGCAGTTTCAACTCTTCCCTTCACTTCGCGAGCTCCGAAGTAAAGTATAAATGAGTAGATCTCGTTTTTCACGCTTAGAATAGAAGTTCCTGTCGCCTCGCTCTGCAAATCGTATCGCCGGATGAAGACTGTACTTCGTTGTAGATCCCAAAATGCATTTCCTATTTGCGACAACGATTGGACTTTGAAACTAGCTCCGATGTCTAGGTTAGGAAAGACAATTACAAATGCGCATTCATAATCTTGGACACTATGGGCGAAGAACGAATCTCGGGGAATATTAACTGGATGTATGGATCGCTTGCGCCTCGTTCGCAGCGGGATGGGGGCTGAAGGAAAAGCTGCTCTGTGGTATACTCGATCGCTTCTCTGCAAAGGTATACACCATAACTCACGATTAGGAAGATTCGCATAGCCGTTCGGACTCTCAGTGTCGATGTCGAGAACTCCAAATACATAATCCGGAACTGCTGTAGGGATGAGCTCAAATTTCGTCGGGAGTCCGAAATTTGTCACCGACATTATGGTATTCACAGGGTCCTTGAATTCGTCATCCTCAATGGGATCTAGGTAATGACGAAACGTAGAATCTGCGAACTTAGGACGCAAGTTATTAAACTTGCAGAAAAGTTCAGCTGAGCTGGCGAATATGTTAGGGTATTTCTTGTTCGCACTTGCGTAATTTCCAGGCCACTGCCAGGCAAACAATGAATGATCCGTCGATTGCTTCATGATTTCTTCATGCAATCTTCCAAAGGAATGGATCCCTTCTCCATATAGCAATGGCATGTTGATATCGAAAATGCCCATCAGGCAGTAAGCAAGATCCTCCTTGCAAGTTGTCCAGCGACCACCCATCCAAGACATTTTTCACCAATTGAGCAAGATTGGATAAGCAAAGGTCCAGCAAGAACAGTAAGCCGTATTCCAGTGATGTCCGATATCAACTGTAGTAGAGGTTTCAATTCCGGACTCTTTTTGGATCCCTCATGTTTGATGTCGGACTGGTCTCTTGGTCGAGGTTCTACAAAATATTGGCATCCAATCTGGGGTAAAAAATCGTATAGTGTGCGGCGCAAGCAGTTCTTGAAGTGTCCATCCTCGAGTAAACCACCTGCTGTTTGGAAACGAATTCAGATAACTAGATTTTAACATCTCCATCTTGACCGAGTCGTTCAGACTTATCACTGGATTCTCCAGCAGCATTTTCGGGATCGTCAACATCGGCAAGGTACACGTAGCAGACAGAAGACTTCTTGTACCATGTAAACATGGAATTGATCGCTTCGGAGAGTTCGGCGCTGCTAGTTTTGTCGATGCAATTAGAGCCGACCCAGATGTACTCAAGGTGATCAAGTCGCGCCTGCGCACAGGCAGGTTTAATCTTGGCGAAACCTGGCTTTTCGTGTGCTATTCCGAGATCGTTCCATTCCTGGAACGAGACTTCACCATCTCCCCAAGTATGGGATAAAATGGCGTATTTTGGAACATTGCCCCCGATGAAATATTCAAGCTTCAGACTCTTAGTGTTGATCAACCACATGCTTCTTCGAAGAGTGTCCTCTGAGGTAGAAAAGGCTGTTATGAAAGGAATATTGACTGTAAGCGCCGAAGAGGATGTTGCTGGTCGGTAGATGAAGAACGAGAGCAAAGGACGTGAAGGTGTAAAATGGCAAGGGTACAATGAAAATTACACTAAACGCTTGGACAAAGTGGATAGGCGATGGAGTGGCTACAACAATAAGTGGGATCCAAAAATCAAAGAGGACAGAAATGATGTATCCGCTTACGGCCGCGAAATCCGCCTCTACAACAAATTCTTCTACAATTCGGACCCTTCGTTACCGCGGACAGAGTTCAAGAAACAACTCCCCAACAGCACCTGCAACATCCGTATGAAACGAGGACGTCAGAAGGATTATCAGCCCATTCTACAATTCTGGACATGGAAATTTAGGTTCTACGTTGTGCTTAATAGCGACCTTCCAGGCCCTGGGACAGGCCTAGCGAGATTAGACGTGCTCGACAAGAACAGAACATGGTGTGGGACAGTGGTCGTTGATGAGACATGGGCTAAAGATCACAATGATGAACTCGCAGAGTTCATCGCTCTCTCGGGTGCCCGGAAGTTCACCCCCGAGGAGTGTACTAGCTGGACTTACCCAATACCAATGAATCTGGAGGATATCGATTGGGACTTGTTACATCCTTAGTACTCTACCTGTAGCCGGTAACTCATGTTCTAGAAAATGCTTCCCTTCCTTCTCGTAGATTTGTCTATCCTGTAAAGCAGTATTGCACTCTACATTAACTTTATATCTAAGTTGCTAATATTTCCGTCTCTCTTGACCTAATTTTCGCTATAGAAATAAAATCATAGCTAGAGCAGCGAGGAGGAAAGACCCTAAAACGACTCCAACAGAGGCTCCTACTACAACGGTCTCGTTATTAGGACAAGTAGCTGCAGTGTTAGAAACGAAAGGAATATTTCCGGTACATAAAGTAGCTATAGGAGAGGTAAGACTCGATGTTAAAGACGAGGTCTTATCGATTTCAGTGTTTTCGTTTTTTGGTGTTCTTAGTGGGTGGTCGAGGGGTGTGGGTGAAAGCTTCTCGTGCAAACGGAACCCCTTAGAAAACAGAAGTTCAACCCTCTAGTTTCTGGGGTGTTTCGTTCGGTATCGATCGAAATATGAGCAAATAGCATCGATCCACAAAGTTCTCACAGAATGTACAATACGTAGCTGACGGAGAGCATTGTACTGTAGCAGGTTCTCGTGGCGTCGAGTTTGCGGGTTTCACAGAAGATTAGGACATGATCTGAAGCATCACCCCAAGTATCTCGAGAGTTTGCGATAGTACCTTGTATTGTAGGGTTATTGAGGATTCCAGGAAGGAGAATCACAAGCTTTATGGAGCCGTAATGAGAAAGCGGCTGGTACTGATGAGATTCCATTGTAGCGTGGACAATTACTCATCCAGAATGATAAAATAGTCGATCCGTTATGCGAGCAAACGAATGATATTGTCTGATCCCTTTCTTTACGTCAAGTGAGCCCCGCTTTCTGTGATTGTACGCAATGATATCAGTTAATTCTCGGTAAAGTTTGTTGATGGTTGGCAGGAATGCTGCGGAAACAGTGCTAGACGGCATTTGGTAAAAACGAGATTCCTGGTCCGCTTGCTCAGTCATCCAGTCCGGCCAATTGATTGCGACATACTCTCGTAAACAGGGTATGGTCAAGTATGAGAGTCTCTTGATTCCGTGCCAATCCCGCTTTCAACAATAAAAGCGAAGTCTTATGGCTACGCCGCATAACTCACCCCGAATAAGTTCTCCTGGCTCTCAGAAAGTGGATACCCGGTGAGAAGGGGTTGTTTCGATATATATATATTGACCACATTTGATCTCAAGAAGTAAACAAAGTTGACAAGCTTGCATTCAAGAACTAGTGAAAAATACAATTATTTGCTAAGATGAACCCAGTGAATACTAAACCATACAATCTCCTATCCGATACAACTCAGTTGAGTGAGTTTTCTTTTGTAGCTTAAAGAAAGTAGCTAAGGCTAATGTTTTGAAAGTTACCGGTTGCTCAAGTGGTATTAGTCGAGCTATTGCCACTCTAGTCGCAAGCAAGCGAGGTCAACGCTTAATTGCCACGGCTCGGAACCTTTCTACCCTGTCTTACCTTCCTAATAGAGAAAATGTTCTTAAGCTTGCCTTAGATGTGACGAAACCCAATTCGGTCAATACCGCTTTTGATGCCGCTGCTAAGCACTTTGGCGAGGGCTTCTATCTCGATGCCGCTGTCAACAACGCTAGATATTCTTTATCTGGTGATACTAAGTCCGCTACGGAAGAAGAGTCGCATGCAGAAATTGAAACTTTGCTCTTTGGCACTGCTAGAGTCACGGTCCGTGCTATTGAGGTTATGCCTCAATCTAAAGATCGTCGGGGTAGTGTTATTTTTAACATCTCCTCTCTCGCTGGTTTGTGTGCTTTTCCTGGTCATGCTTACTATCACGCTAGCAAATTCGCTGTTGAAGGTTAGTCTGAGTCTGTAGCAAGAGAGATGCATCCGGACTAGAACAGTAAGTTTTCACCTCTTAGCTACTTACTTTCCAAGAAATTGTAGCTAAATCTTAGCTTCTTCCTAAGTCAACTTCTGTATCATTAAGCCTAGTGGTGTCAAGGCAAGCTTCGAGGGTCACAGCAAAGTCTATACTACGCCTCATCTAGCTTATGCGGCTCCTAACATGCCGGCACGAATCCTCGAAAGTTATGTAAAGAAAGGCATTGAGTTAGGTGTTAGCATGATAGAGCCGTCCGCCGTCGCAGAAACTATCTTTACTATCGCTAGTCGTAGTAAGAAAGTTCCTCTTCGACTTCCTTTAGGCGCAACGGCCTAGAAATTAGCAAAGTCTAAATTTGAGGGTTTATTGAAGGAGTTGGACACAGTCAAGGAGACAAGCGCCATGGGTCAGACGATTTGACGGTTACAAACTTAGCCACTGTCGAGAATCAAAATGAGGTATTCATGTTCGGGAGTACTTTATAGATGCACTTTAATAAATTCACTCGTTTATGTCCAAACTTCTGCACTGTCTTCCTGGTAAGAAGTACTTTGATTGCTAGATACTATTCCTCGTGCATACGCTATCCCTAGAAGCATATTAAGTCTTTCCATACCATCAGCTGTAAGTGCGTTACGAAAGCTTGGAAACTTTTTCTTAAGGTGAATCTGACCACCGGTGGACATTGTTATTTAATTTTCGCGCATTCAATAATTACTCAAAAGATAAGTGTTTTGTTGTGTTTATATTCAGAGATGTAATTAGATAAACACCACACTTCGCAGTATTAGGTTTCACACTATGGGCCAGTCAAATGAACTGAGAAGGCTAGAAACTTGTTCAAAACTGACAAAATTGTCAAGTTAGGTTGCTAAATAAAATACCCATCTTCACCTCGTTTTTACCTTGTTCTCCTCTGATATCTCTCCAATTCGTCACTACTCGTTTTTGGTGGCAACGGCAAGCTCTCTACCAATCTAGCTATGATTTCCCGAAGCCCGTGCCACTCAGAAGCCGGTAGCGTCGCTGGTTCACCTCTTATCCAACGACGCATGATCCATGACATATCGCCATTCACACTTGCTACTTGGTTCCTCGGATACGCAAGACTAGACGGCACCCAGCTGTATTGATGAACACTGGGTGCATTCGAACCCAGGCGCATAGAAGGCGGAGTCCTCGTGGCGCTAGGGGTATTATTTGTCATCTCAGGCGCAGAGCTTATAATCACGACGTATATAGGTCGGATTCCGCCGCTCTCATTCTCAACTCTTATATCCTCCCTATGTCGTTTCTCATAATCATTACTTCCGAAAGTCTCCCTAAGTATCTCAAAAGGATCCCAGGTAGGCCTCCAATTCACCAATATACGACCGTTCCCCAACGGCTTGATGAATTTCAATTTCCCTTTCTCACCAAACGAGAATTTCTGCGTCGCTTCAATTGAAGATATGCTCCAGCGATGACTATGTCTTGGGGCAGATCCATCAAGCCTCTGACAAGGCTCACGGCGCATATTTGGGGGAACGGCGTTCTCATTTAGAATGAAAGACGTTTCTAGGACCGACATTTTATTAATTTGAGAAGGTATGGAAGTAGTGCCTCGGCTAAGGTCCATTCTTGGGTTTCGACATTGTCTAACGTCGATTAAGTCCGGATTTTCAGATGGCTCTATACAATCGTCTTCCAGAATAGCCATTGTAAAACAGTCTTCGGTGTCCTTCAAGAAGTTTGCCCAAGTATGATCACGGTAATGAATTTTCACTCTCCGCCCTTGCTCCGAGTCAGGTACCCACAAGAGATTGATGCTGTCTTCTTTTGCCCCCGTCTCCATGAGGACATCCAGGCAATGTGCGATAGCCTTCCCAAGATCATTCTGCCATTCTTTATGAGATTGATAAAGATTTCGGAACGCTTTGGGATTAGGATCTTCCAGAGCAGCGTAGAATTTAGTTTCGCATTCGGTATCCGACCAAATGAGTGACCCATTTCGTAAATAGTTTAAAATAGTTGTAGAGCCCAAAAGAGTTATCAGCCTTCGCCGACGAGCATTGAATGTGCACGAGGATACTTCGACCCCGAATTTATATTCCAGTAGTCGAACATTACGAGTCTCCCGATTATTCTTCCAATCTTCAACTACAACATCTTTCCAAGTTCGTCCTCGCTTTTTGTAAGTGAGCTGCGCCCCAAACTTGACGCCTGGTAGGCCCATCTGAGTCTGGATTGTTTTGGTTACAATCACCCGAGTGTTTCTCACTGTGCCAAGCTCGGAAAGAGCTCCCTCATCTCTTAAACGCTGCCTAGTTTCGTTGATCGATAGAGCGCAATTTGAATTGCGATGCAACTTTACAACAGCCCCGATGAGGAGAATGCTGTCTTGGTGTAAAGGTGCACGAGATGATTCATGAACGGTATCGGCCTCGCTAAATTCTCTATCCGATATCCAGTGGCAGAAGATCTCGTGCTTTTGAGGTGTAATTGCATGCTGAGAGTCAGCAGATGGGAGATTCCATGGAAGTATGACTCCATTTCCAGCGCTGTAATGAAGAATGTGGTCATAATCGGCCTGGCCGTTTATGGAAGCGCAGGTCTTCCACATCGGACCCCATATATCGCTGAATGTCGTTGCATCTGTCGAAAGGTATAATGGAGGAAGTTCATGATGGGGAGTATCTGGGCGATACCATTCGAGTACCCAAGCCTCTTGGCCGCCTAGAAACTGGTTGAGGCACAGAAAAGATCTTCGCCGAAGCATAAAATACTGCTCTTCGAGAAAAGGCCCGGGAAGATTGATACATTTCAACTCGGACTCACCGAAGAAGAGAGTATGAGCGCCTGCATATGATAAGACTGCCATATCTAGAACATGAACAGCACATTGCCAAATATCGGTACAGTGCTTGGCAGAGATATCCAAACCGAGGTCAGAGAGCACTTCGCGGCAGATTGATGAAATTTCGAATCCAAATGTCATCTCAGTATCAACAAGAATAGTAGAAGGGTCAAGGCTGATGAGCAGGGATAGACAAGTTTCAAACGCAGTTGCCATTTGCTTGATTTTGGCGCACTGGATTGGTAGAAGCCTTGCAACATCACGGCTGGGCTGGTCAATAACAAGCACGCTGATTGAAGTTCCGCAATATGAGGCTGCTTCCATCGCTTCGACACTCTCTACAATCCAGAGAATAATATTGCGACACTCGATGAGATGCCACATATTCTCGATGGCACGATCGAGGCCACTTCTCGCAGAGTAGTGCTCATGTTCAGAAGCTGTTCGAGATACAGCTTCATTAGCGACTTCTAATACGTTTTGATAAAAGCGTCTTATGCCATCTTCGCTTGAGCTTCGTAATGACGCTTTGCCGCCATGTCCAGCTTTTAAGTGAAAATGACCGTCAAACTGTTGATAGGTTTCTCCTCTCTATTATAGTCAACATCTAGATAAGAAACCTGCGTTGTAGATTCTTACATGATGGAACTGAAACATCGAGTTCCCGAGCACTCTTGATCCGAGGGTGTCTAGCTCATGAAAGTATTCAGTTGGTCGTTCAAGCCTCATATTCGTGGGGGATCCTGTTGAATCGCTCTCTGCAAATTTAGATGTCTCCGACATCCAATCCGAATCACTGTCGTTCTCGTCAAAGCTATCGCTATTTTCAATAGCCTCAAATTCAGCCCCATGCCCAGTGTCTGGTGAGTTCAATCCACCTTCAGAAGGCTGCTTGATATGCTTAGACATTATCGGTCAACTGTAGTGTTCTTCAAGGAGAGCTAGTAAGTGGTTATGATTTCAAAGAGGGGATAGAATATACAAGACCATAGCCTTTTGACCTTGATTCACGAAGTTGTTGCAACTAAAAGAGGGGAAGCTTGGCCGTGAGGCCGAGAATTAATGACTCAAGTCACGGGGCATTTTTCGCTGCATATCATGCCCTGCAGGATAGCTAATCCCATAGCCTCATCCTTAAGCCAATCAGACAATCTCACAGCCCACACTCGATCAAGGCCTAGGCAGCGATGGACGCATGATCGCCGATCATACTCTGTTGTGTAACCATATTGTGATTCTTTGGTTTGTTAAATTTTATAAGTGCATATGCCTAACAACGAATCATTTTTTATTATGCATGGCCGGAAATCTAGCTTGTGGAATAAAAAGCAAAATTTTGGTTCGGGTTTATTTTCAAGGATATTTCTTCACCGAGCACGGAAGCACCAACCCATCAAAGTTCAGGACCCCTTACTTATGATAAGCAGCGAATGTCACGCGTCGTAAATGTCAGGTGTTATAGCACGGATAGGCAGAACTTTATTTCCGAGGTGTGGAGAATAAGGGGTAGATTTAGAGTCGATTCGGACTAGGGAGAGGCTTGCTGTACATAGTGCACACTTTACTTGTGTAGTTTTCTTTTCTTTCGTAGCTAGCTTATAAACTGAATGTACTTAGACTGTATTCGTGTTTGTGCCGTTACAGCTGCCGCCGTATATATCTTTTTTAGGAAATTGATAGCAGTACAGCCTATAAGAGTATCATAGAATTGTATCTCTAAAGATTACTGTTACATAGCGTAGGTCGTTATCTTGACTCTCATTCAGGCTCTAACGTAGCTTAGATATTTGAGTTACAGCTGCTTACTACAAGGCTTGATATCAGAAAAGAGATCTATAAAGCTATAAGCAATGTACCGGGTAACGTTGCAGTGTTAAGTAAACTTGGCTTGTTTACAAGCCCACGGGGCTAATGTAGTATAGCTTGTGTGAGCTAAGAGGTGAGTAAAGAGGCTCGGAAATTACAAAAAGCACTCTCGTACATGAATGTTGACCTTTTTGAGCTTGAGTATTATCCAGATGTTACGGCTACCCCTACTGGCTAACCGTGAGTTGGAATCGAGTATCAAGGTAAGGGATCGCAGGCACGGGTCTGGGCAGTAGATGGGATCAATGAGATACAATTGATCAGTTAAGTTGAGCACGAAGCTCCTATCTAGAATGGAGGAAGCCATTGCTTATATAGAGCTTCCACATGTTGGACCCTCCAAACATGTTGGACCCTTTCGCCAAGACGTCTGATTTACAATTGGCAGTTCCTCGGCTCATCAAGCCCCAGCCAACGGGTGACTGAGGTGAGCCGAGCCTCTATAAACTCACCTTAGATGTGCCTCGCCTCTATAATCTCACCTTAGATGTGCACTTCAGGGGTAATAGGTAAGCCAAATTCGAGCTAACCTTAGCAAGGTATAGCTTAGTCCTAACATCGCTGTCATAGGATAGAATTTGCGGCGTAGCTACCAGGCAGCAATAAGCAGCGTAGCATTAAAATCGTGCCTCCTTCGGCTACCCCGAGACTCGAACGTGATTCGCAGCGTAATTTATCTCAGGTTAGTTAACCTTTTCATTGTGTCTAACTACAAGCTGTTTTACACTAGCGGAAAAGGATTGTTGTAACCTAGAAATACTGTTCTCCTAGCACATATAAGCGCCTTGATAAAGAGTGTGTAGTTGCCGGTCTAAAGAGTTAGAACGTATTAAGGACTTTATTATCAAATTTTAAATATTAGATCCGGAGAACTACTTAGTTGTTACAGATGTACGACTACGGGAACTACTACGTACGTCTTAGGAGTTTAATGTTACGAACTCACCTGACTCTTGGGCCACGTGATGGAGCCCAGGGTCTTAGCAGCAATGTTAGCATCGGGCGAGATGGTTAAATATATCGACGCACGGACCAGAAACCAGCTGTGCGCTTCGAGACAAGGCTTCAAGATAGGTAAGCAAGCAAGACTCGCGTCGTCCTTTATCATGTTTTCAGCTTAAACCTGATACTATGAATGAGATTCTCCTTGCATCCTCTGTTGACACGCTGTAAAGAACTCCCTGACAGGTTTAGTGGGGTAGAGGCGCCACGTTGAGCCACTTGCACGCTCCTCGTCCGAACCTTCTATCGTGGGACCATTGAGGACTGAGAACTCAGTGATAGTCCCTGCGAGAATGTCAACAAAGTCTATTAGAGTCATATTTAAAGAAGAAAAAAGAAGAAGAAGAAGAAAACTCCTTACCAGCCAGGGTGTCCAGCAACAGCCAAATCCCATAGAGTCTCCCATTGGTCAGCGAGAAGACATGAGGGCCCAGATTCTCTCCTTGGGGTTCGAAGAGGTAGCGTTTTGTTGTGTAATTGCCATCGATGCGTCCCAGGTTCAGCGGACTAATGTAATTGATGGGCTTGGTATCGTGGAACCATAACCAGTTGCCATCATCGATGTATGGCAAGCGAGACAGCAGATCGATGACCTCTTCGGACTTGCCCATCTTGCGGAAGACGTTACGGTGTTCTGCGGGCCAGCCTGCGGGTGGTGGCGTCCGGATGGCGGTGGCTGGACGGAAGGGATGAGTCGTGAGGAAGGCATAGAAACTTGAGACCGCTTCGATGATGTCGCTGTGGTGTGCATTGGGTGAGCTTTGTGCCATTTCGTACACAGCTCTTGAAGTTTGCGGAGAATCGGTCGTGTGCAATGGGCATAGATGTGGCGTAGCGATGTGGCTCGTTATCCGTTGTGAGAGTTTTGATCTATTGACTCGGATATGAAACAGTCTTTCGACTACAATCTTACTCACACCTTAGGATCCCTTGAGTTTTACTGTGCACGATGAATTTGGCCAAGCAAGAAGATTCAAGCTAGAGCAGAGAGGAAGAGTCGACCGCACGGAGCGGGTCAAGGTTTTCCCCAACGCTTCAGCCGCTCAAAGGCTCCCCCCCCCACTCTCGTCATCGTTGGTGGGGTATCGCCCAGCATCCCTGGGTGGGGTATGGGACCCATTGAAACTCCAACCTCGAGGATCATAAGAGCTTGGAGAGCGCGCATTTCGTATATAATAACTCGCAGGTTGAAGCGCCCGAAGCTCCCGCCCGAGACTCTCCGTCTTGGATTCTCCTTTCGGGCCGTTCCATTCTGCCCTGGATTTTCTCCTCTCTTGTCTGTCAGTTGTTGCTCTACTTGGCTCTTCTCTGTGGGTACTGCTTCAGGCACAAGTGTCTCGTAGTGTTCCTTGCAGGACTTAGCCAAGAGGTGCGATATTGGTTCCAGAACATCAGACAACTTCGCTCTATCCCAAAGCATGCCTCAGAGCACTTGACGACCCGAGAGTCGATCACCCGGCGGCTAATCTGACAGCACCCAGCCCTAAGCAGAGGTGGCACTTTAACCAGCCCAGCTCCCACAGACGAGCCAGTCCCATTCCCTACCAAGCCAGTCGCATTCCCTACCAAGCCAATCCCATTCCCTACCAAGCCAGTCCCATTCCCTACCAAGCCAGTCCCATTCCCTACCAAGCCAATCCCATTCCCTACCAAGCCAATCCCATTCCCTACCAAGCCAATCCCATTCCCTACCAAACCAATCTAACCCGGGCCTTCGGCCCCGTGCGACCTTCTCGTTGGCGCATCTCACGGGGTACAGCAAGATCGCGGCGTCGACTGGCTCGCCGGGGAGTCGGCTAAATAGATATCAAAGCCTCTGCCAACAATCTCGAAATTCACATAAAGTGCGCCGCTGCAGAATACCGACCAACCTATCACTATCTCTCTGAGCGAGGACGAGAATGCGCTCCTCGACCGAACACAAGAACATCTTTCTGACCGGAGCGGCTCGGGGGCTGGGACGCGTGCTGGCGCGGCATCTGGCCCTCCAGGGTCACCGTCTTTTCCTCGTCGATATCGACGCCGAGGAGCTGAAGCACACGGCGACGGTGCACCTCCCGCGGGTGCTGAGCGCTGTTGCGAGCCCCGTCGTGGCCAAGAGCGAGGTGGTCAACGGCGATGGGGACCACCTGCCCAACGGCACCGGCTCTCATGGCCAACAGGTCTACTATCAAGCCATCGATCTCCGGAATCCCATCGCGGTGCGCGAGGCCGTGAATCGAGCAGCGGAGCTCTTCGGTGGCCGCATCGACGTCCTCATCAACAACGCCGGCATCTCGCGAGCCCAGTGGAGCGGCGAGCGGAGCATGGATGATGTGTCTGTGAACAACGAGTGGCAGGCCTACGTCGAGACCAACCTCACGGCCCCGTTCCTGCTCAGCCAGGCGTGCATCCCGTACATGAAGATCGAGGATACGGACATGGGAACGGGCGAGTACCATCTCCGCCCCGAAGCCCGCGCCTCCGCTGCCGGCAAGACAGACGACGACGTCCTGGCCGCCGTGGGGCGATCACCGTCCATCATCAACATCTCCTCCTTCCGCGCCCTCCAGTCGGAGCCGAACTGCGAGGGTTACGCCGCCACCAAGGCCGGCCTGCTGGGCCTCACCCACGGCATGGCCCTGTCCGGCGCGCGCTGGGGCATCCGCGTCAACGCCATCCTCCCCGGCTTCATCTACGTCCTGAACGAGTGCAAAGCGGCCGAAGAGTCAGGAGAGGCGTGGGCGGCGCCCATCCCCGAATCGAGACACCGACAGCATCCGACCGGCCGAGTCGGCTGCGGCGACGACGTGGCGCAGGCCGTGGACTGGCTGATGGATGCTGGGTTCGTCACAGGCCAGGAAATCATCATCGACGGCGGGGTGAGCAAGGTCAAGTTCCACGCGGCTTAAAAGGAAAGGTTCAGCATGCACATGAATGAAAAATCAGTCTGTGGAGGAGTGAGGCGTCGATTGTCTTTGGCGCGAGCTCGGATATTTACACGCTGACGCCGTGCTGAGAGATCCATTTCCGCTCATAAGGCTGTTTATAATGACTCAATGATATCTATGAAACATCTCATTCTTCTCCGTCGGATTTCTGGACGGGTTCTGAGTGTTTACGATTTACTGATTTTATGACCGTCTTCCATTTCAAGCAGTACGGTCCAGCTAAGAAGGCAGACTCACGGACTCGATGCGCAACCGCTTGAATTTTCAGAGTAAATAAAGCTTTACTGCTTGAAATTTGAGAGCAAATGAAGCTTTGCAGTTTGAAATCACCAACTAAGCGAGATTGAGTAAGAACGAGGTAAGGTTAGACCCAAGGACGGCAGGAAATATGAACTCTGCACTTCTCGAACACGTTCTTGCCAGCTTTTTCAAATTCAGCCATCATATCTCCTTGCTCCAGCATCGTACATCTTTGTCATTCTATTTCCGGGGCTCGCGTTTAAAACAAGACTAGGATCAACCGCTCTAAGTCAATAATGGTGAATATCCGAGTCGTCCTGTTCCTCGCCGTGCTGAACTTGTCTACACTTCTCATCCGAGGGCGCCCCTTACGACGAAAGCACGCGTTGAAAGTTTTTCCGGGCTTACTGCCACGTTACCAATGACTCAAATGTCTATACCTGCAAATTGGTAAGCTGCATAAATAGCGCCAGATCGTACAAGCTTCCATGGTCAATCGCGCCCTTCACAAGGAAATTATGACTCAGGGCTACACCACTCTTACTGAGACAGCACGCGGAATTTTACTTATACGCTCCGAGGGCGCGCGTATCATGAACCTTAACGACTACTGTTAACAAGTAAGCGCGATGGAGACGATAACTACTGCACCCGAGCTTGATATATTGCTTGACGTTTTTGGTCAAAGATTGGTTACTCTATTTACGCAGATATGCTTCTGCTCTCCAACCACTGACACCTGTCAAGATGAGCAGATACTCGACATTCTCAGACATGGGCTTGAGCGTTTAGCTGAGAATTTTCCTTGGGTTGCTGGTCAAGTCGTTTGCGAGGGTGCCGCAGAGGGAAATACAGGCGTGTTCAAGATCAAGCCGCTGGAAGCTACACCACGATTCTTTGTGAGAAACTACCGAGATGACCTTTCGATTCCATCCATGGATGATCTGCGTAGAGCAGGTTTTCCCATGAGTGCGCTGGACGAGAGCATTTTTGCACCTCGGAACACCTATTCAGGGCGACCTGGGGGAACCATCGCCGAGGTCTTTCAGCTCCAAACGAGTTTCATCAGGGGCGGGTTGATCCTGACGTTCCTCGGTCAACACCAGAGTATGGATGGAGTTGGCCAAGCTCAAGTGATCCATCTGTTCTCCAAAGCTTGCCGTGGAGAGGCCTTCACCAGCGAAGATTTGCACATTGGAAATCTTGCTCCTGAAAATATTGTTCCACTCTTAGGTCATTCTTGGAAACCTGGCCCAGAGCTCTTTCACAATATCATCAAGAAATACCCATCTCAGCCTGGTCCCGGTAACAGCGGGAGCATATTTCCCGTGGAAAAGGGAATCTGGGCTCATTTCAACTTTTCGGCTGCTAGCTTACAGAAACTCAAGTCATACGCCATTCAGACACTTCCATCAACTTCAGCCTTTATCTCTACCGATGATGCTGTCAGTGCCTTTATCTGGCAGTCAATCGCCAGAGTGCGTCATGTACGCTTTGAGATCCCCTCGAAAATGCAATTCGCTCGAGCTGTAGATCTCCGAAAATACGTGGGCATCCCGCAAACCCATCCGGGATTCGTTCAAAGCATGACCTATCACAGCTGGTCAATGCAGGAGGTTGTCAACAGCCCACTAGGTGTCATTGCTGCGGACCTTCGGGCAGCCGTTGATCCCCAGACAACGAATCTGCCATACCATGGTCGCTCCTTTGCAACAACAATTGCACGTTCACAAGACAAATCTTCGACTAGCTACCTGGCCGGATTCGACATGTCTCGGGATGTCATGCTAAGCTCGTGGGCGAATCAGAACTCCTACGAGCTGGATTTTCAGCTAGGATTCGGAAGCCCTGCAGCGGTGAGGCGGCTGCGGTTCGATGGCTTTCAGGGATTGGTATATCTTATGCCTAGGTCTCAAACTGGCGAGATTGGCGCGGCGATTTGCTTAAGTGCTGATGAGATGGACAAGTTGACCGCGAATAGGGAGTTTTCCGAGTTTGCGACGTATATCGGATAGTAAAGCAAGTGACCATAAAGTAGATCATATATGAATACAGACAAGCTAAGCTGAAAATCAAGGTATTTATTAAAAAATCCCATTGAGATGGTGATTAAAATGCTGGATGCATAGTCTAGGCTCTGAAATAGAAGAACGAGAGAGCAGTGCTTCTTCAGCCTACAATCCCCATTTCACTCTAAGCCTTTTAACCTTTTACAGGATATCAAGTACAGATTCCAGTTTATATAATATCGACAGAAAACCATTTTCATTTTTAATTTCAACCTCCAGTGTCTTTTACTTATACGGACTACTCCTAATTCATAAAGTATTTTTCATCACAGATATATTGGCTTTGAAAAGAGATATCCGAAGGAGTTGCAGAGCAGAAGACAGGAACAGAGTAAGAGCGGCATCACCCGTAAATTAAGGAGAGCAAATCCTGTCTATGTTTTACATCATCTACTTTAGAATCCTTGGGATTTTGTTCAGGTTACCGAATCTAATCCAAGCGTAACTTGCTCGGAACCGAGAAAGTTGCGAACCCATTCATTTGGGTACCCTTCTCATCTGAGAGCAGTGATTTCTCGGACCGGAGAAAATCCCTGGCTGTCTGAAAGCCAATTGGAACCACTTTTACGAGTGGTGTGGATTGTGCTCATGCGGAGAAGCTGAAATTTTGCAGAGCTAGATAGCTGTGCGGAAAAGAGATGCTCCGCCTGTCGAGTGATCCGAAAAGCCCTGCTACAGGAATGTTACACGAGGGAGCATCGGGAGGCACTTCACGGCTCAACTAGTGCTGTGTACACAGCTTTTCCAGCAATCGGCAGGACTTTCCAACGTTCCGGCATGTCTTTCTACGCGAAAACTGGGATCTCGGAGACTCTCTCATTACAAGCAACGATAAGTGTAGTGGCTTCTGATGATCCAGTCTCTATTGCTCGATACGCTAAAGATGAGGACATCTTTCAAAAGTCTAAACAATGGCTTATCGGATGTGCTGGACAACATTTCGAATGCACGGAGCAGATGGAGATAGGAGACCCTCCTCATAATCCCACGAGACTGCTTGATATTGGAAAATATGAGACATCGCCAATAAGACTCATTAGTTCCCCAAAGAATTTACTGATGTACTGTGCGCTTAGTTATTGTGTGAGTCTCCAAACTAATCCTACCGCCGCATGGGTACAGGATTCACTTCTTACTGCTTGGATTTCTTCGATAACACGGAGAAGCGAGAGATTACGCTCGTATGAAGTTTGATTGATTTTAAATCTACTTATTCTACGTAGGTCGCGGTCAAAAGTTAGTTGATTACAGCGTGTAAGCCTTATAATTCCAGGCTTCAGGGCCTATATTTTGGCGGGACAACAGCCTATTTTAAGCCATTTAAGCCTCTGACAGGGTAAAATTAAGCTACAACTAGGGTCTAATAGGCTGTAGCAAGGGCTGTAACTAAAGTGCTCTACTAAATATGGTCAAAGCTTCTTCTACGGTCTAGTGCCCCTCAACGTACGAAGCCTAGGGTTACAGTAGGCTAAGAGCCTGCAAGTTTTCCTTAGTTACTTATTTACAGGGCATTTAGTGTATGGAGGCCCTGTAATCAACTAACTTTTGACCGTGACCTCCGTACTCTTATGGTTTTTATACCTAAGGCTCGACCCGTAGATTCAAATTCCCAAGTGCTATTCTTGCATTCCATATATATCTTGCACAGCGCGTAACCTAGACAGCACAATATATGACAGAATGCTATTATGCTGGGTCTGGTTTACTCTTCGTTGACGCCGAGCCAGTAAGACGCTTAGTACAATGACTACGACCGTAATAACAAACGAAGTGACCACTATCCCGGCCTTGATAGCGCCTGTAATGTGTATCCTTCACGGGATGGAACAGGAGTGACGGTGATATCGCAATTGGTATTCCAAACTGATTGAAGTAACTGCCGATCTTCGAGGCTGCATTGGGCCCTGAAGCATGATGCTACATCCCCGACTTCATTTTCCAAGAGTTAGTCAAAGTTAGCATATATAAAGACGTAGAAATTAAACGTGGAGATTTCATCGTAAAGAGATAAAATGTAACTTTAAAGATAGATCAACATACGAGCGTATTGGCAAACGTTACTTTCAGAAGCAGAACCAAATCAGTGGTTAACCAAGAAACAATCAGTTGGTGAGACCTTGAAACAATAGTATATAATACTGAGAGTGTTGCAAACATACTGCACAAGCTGGATATTCGTCTTCCGTGCCAGGAGAGATTTGCGCCCACGATTGCGAAGGAGTAGTGGGAATAGGATCGACAGGATAAAAGGTTGGCTCTGATATCGATGTAGAACTCGCAGCGCTGAGTAGAGGGTATGCTAATGTTCCAATACTGATGGGTGTTATAAGAGTCATATTTCCAAGGTTTTCCGGCGACGCATATTCAACAGTTCCGTCGGTCAAAGGCCCCGTGCAATTCGGTTGGGCGGCGCAGGCTTGGTTGTATTAGAAATCCCTACTTTCGCAGCACTGAAGCATTGTGCAAATTAGGAACTGCGGAGACAAAAAAGGGAGGTAATGTACAGACACTTGAAAATCAGAAATAGTCGTGCTTCAAGTCTATTCAAAAGATACTTGTCTCGCACTTAAACCTGAAGATGAAAGTAACGCTACATACGTAGGGATTGTCCTCTGGACAAGTATATGGTATACTAAATGACGACTGACAGCATGACTAAAAGTGTATAGTTAGTCTCCGATTCTCCGAACCTAAATTTCAAGCTCTCCAAGAGACGTCCACGCATATCCGAGTACTTGGTTCACAACTGAACCAGGGTAATAAAAACCTACCTGGGTAGAGAATATAATCACCCTTGGAGTCTGTGCAAAGCGCCATTGCATCTTCGAAACAATAGGATAGCTATCTTGGCGTTGAAGAATTATAGGGCTCGGTACACGGCCATGAGCCATGGAAGCCATGCCAGCCAGCATGAAGAAGAAAAGCCTCACGCGCAGCATATTAGATTATCTTGAAATGCGATAGATTTTAATAACGATGAAAAGCGTTCGTCGTCTTTCAAAGGGGGAATGAACGAGGGAGAGGCCCTGCGCTAAATATTGTAGAGAATTTACAAGGGGATGATGAAAACATCGAGGACCGCATCGGCTCATTAATAAAATTCAAAGGGATAGAGGCTATGTTAGCCATCCAACAAAATTTGCATGGTTATTTATCCTGAAGATCAACTACTTGCCTAGTGCTGATATACGAAGCCCATGATAAATGGACTCTGGCTATGGAGTTATCTTGAAGCCTGAGGTTGCCCAGCAGGTGATACGCTCTCGGCTATAAAGAAAGTGCTCAAAGTAGCGAATCAAGACAAGATATCAAGTGCTTGATATCTCTCACAGACCTGATTGGTTCAAACCCACAAAGTGGTGCAGAGCATTCAATCTTTTGAGTAGCACAAAAAAAGGTTTAGGTTTAGCCTACCACCCTCCAAAGGGGCGTAGCCTATGTCTCGCTTGTTTACGGCCCGGGCCTAAATACTCACCCGATACTAGAGTTAATATCAGCCTGGTATTGAACCAAACGATGCACATCTGCATCTGCAGAGACTGAAAATATTGGCAATATGAACGCCGCAGGTTGTGTACCAGGCCTCCAGCCTTCAAATGAGATGCTGGTGTAATCACCTCCCATTTTTTGTAATCAGGCGAAGTGTCTGAAGTTAAAAATCACAATACCCCAAATTTCGAAGAATGGCCTGGTAATGAGCATACTTTAATAGTGCAAACGTCGATTCCCCTCGCACATGGGCGAAAGTAATATGAATAAGATTATTGACATCGAGTGAAAACTATAGAGATAGTTGAAGAGATCTAGTTCAGGCTCTCATAGCCTGCTCAAGCCTACATAATCACTCTGATAGAAATATGATAATCGGAAAGAGTCTTTCTATAAGGATGGCTATGGAACAAATCTAATTTTGACCTAAAAAAATTCTTCAAAATAAACAATCTCAATTTCTCGCGCGACCGAGAGGCCGATTCGGGACCAGAATTAGACCAAACTAGAACTTGCCGTGTGCAGTGGTCTGCAGTCTCTTAGGAGAGAGTACACCCATCTTCATCACCCATAGATCCATAACCTGTGGGTCTTTGACACGGCATTCTCCTCAGAACTTATCTAGTCTGGTCTTCGTAACTTATTCTCTTGAAAGCTAATGCATCTCGAATGTGCATATACCTGGGCTAGCTCTTACTCCCTGGCATGCAGGATCTGGTCATCTAGCACCTCTTGGTTATGGGGCTGTTGTTGTACGTAAATGCGTTCACAGCGCCAGTCAGATGACATGCGACCCCAAGGAGGACACATGTGTGAAAAACTTGGTGTGAACTTCCCCATATATCAAATCGGCCAGGTCTCCAACGCTCAGGGATTTTAAGCTGTAACTGTCAGCCTAAATGATATGTATCCCATTTTAAAAGGTGGTTACCGAGTAAATCAGTGCGCCTAACAAATAAAAGATCGCTTCTCCAAAGTACCAACCCCACCCCATCTGTCGCCGTGCCTGAGAAACGCCAAATTTTACAGCAGCATGAGTCATAGGGAATACGCCAGAAAGTCCTAGAAGAACCAGCATAATGGTTCGAGCTCCATGCCATGAATTGCCGCGAAATCTAGGAGCCAGACAAACGATCAGAGCACCAGCGCCGAATACGGTTATCTCCGAATATTAGCACAATGTTCCATAATTGAAAAGGCTATCTTACCATGGTCCAATATATTCTTGCCGTACGAATCTCACAGCGAAAGGCGTAATAAACCCCAGGGTAGAAGCTCGCGACCGTGAGTATGATAATACCAACAAGGTCACAGAGGAGGAACGAGTGTGCAACATCTTCAGAATGGTCATAAAATATATGAAAGATAGATGAAAATGAAAGACACACAGCAACCCCTAGGTGAAATTGAAAAAAAAACAAAAAGTCAAAATATGTTCCGTCTCTATTTCGTAAAACCTGGAGTTGATAAAAGGCAACTGCCAGAAACACAAATAGTCCGAGAAGATGGCTCCAAATATTCACTGTCTGATTGTGAATATGCCTTATACTCTCTATCGACTTTGTGTAAGAGTTTGATGACGGCCTGTATCCATGGAGAATGAAGTGGTTATGTTGCTGCCAAGGCTGAACCTCATTCCACGTCAAAGTCTTGAAACGTTGATCCCATGTCGGCAATTGATATCTCAAAATCTTATGCTTAGTTTCTAATACTGGCTTATCGCTGCTCCTTTCGCGTGGAGCTCCCCGTTGGCGGAATTTTAACATCGCTGACCAGTTGAAGAGGCGAGGCGTGATGAGTGGTTGGCAAGCTAAGCTTGGAGAGTGAGAGAGAAAATAATTGAATTTGCTAAAAATAATAAGAATCCACCAGAAATGAAGACTTTGTGCAGAGATAGGGATAGGCACGTGGCTTGCTAACTATGAAATGGTGCTGTGGCGCGGTAGAGAAGAATATGAGAGTTGGACTAACTTGCTGTAAGCGTCAAACAAAAGAGCGGCAGCTAGTCTAGCTACCTTGACAATGTTGAAAATATTCGTATAAAATGTAGTTCCACGGCTCTCCCCGCGGTCGTGAATCAAATTGAGGTGAAAAAAAAATCAGAGATTACCTGCAGGTCCTGGGCGCTTATATCACTCTCTATTGGCAGTATAATTAATCTCGCTAACTTATCATTACGGCTGAGATAATCCGCCGAAACATCATCCACACAAATAGCGCTATCTACGCCATTCAGCAACCATACGATATTGAAAGCGACCCATATTTCACGTGCGCGGAATGTGAATTTTCATTGGCCAAGTAACCACTGTGTATCTATCAAGGCTGAGACTGAGTCTGAGACTGAAGCGGAGCGATAGACACTGAAAATCCGTTACAGTTTTAGAAGCTATGTGTTGGTAGTGTAGAATAGCTGACATAATGTCTGGTAGACAAAAGAAAGGAAATCCGTCGACAATTATTTGAACAGCGAGTAAAAGAAAGCTCAAAACTACACACACCTACTTTATGATTTCAAATGTTTGTTGCTAAATTAGTCCTACACTTCTTCCCAGTAACTTACCTCATGCTTTGCTGACTAAACTTCAAAGCTTGCATTCTTGAAGGCCGACGGCGCAAATGATATTCACAAGCAACTGAACCTTTCCGGCGAGCCTTTGATTCCAGAGCCCGTAAAGTCCTTTCAGCTTCGAGATCCGATAAATTTGCTCAAATATCAAGACTTGACTCTAGAAGGCAGGGATTACAGCGCGGCCTACTCTGATTATTGGAACTCGACTGGGAATGATAAGGATAGTTAGTTCGTTCACGAGACTCTTATGAAGTACCACTAATCTTAGTTCTACCGTGGAGGCCAGATTGTAGATGCTGTCATCATGCCCGTAGCTCCGCATGCTGCCGTAATACCTGGGAAATATTATCACACCGGTATGTTCTTCTCTCATTACATACTTATACTTTCAATTGTCAGGTTTAGCATACACAGAAGCTATCAGCCTCATGGACTACAGCGCAACTGTCATCCCTGTGACAAGAGCAGGTAAGACTGTGGATGCCTTCAATACCGACTACAAACCGATTAATGAAGTGGATCGGAAGAACTGGGAGGCCTGTATGTGCCCTCCACGAAACCAGTACCTACATCGTTTATGTTCGAACGGCCTATTAACTTTTGACCTATAGATGATCCTGATATCTACGACAGAGCCCCTGTCGGGATACAGCTTGTAGCTAGGAAGTATGAAGAAGAAAAAGTTTAGGCGATTGCGAAGATAGTATCGGCGGCTCTAGGCACTGCCAAGGTCCTTTGACGGCCTCTTTGAGGGCCGATAGACTTTATACTGTTCTCAAAGTATATATGCTACAATCTGCATGAAGTCTCGGCTCTCTAACTTCCGAAAATAAAAGTTACTTACTAAAATCTGGAATCTGCAAGGAAGATTGTCAGGCAGAAGGCGGGCTTTATGGCTAAGGATCAGAAATATTTCGCAAAAGCTTATCGATTTGATGTATTGAATCACTTGGTGTAGAATGATTACTGTGACTCGTCAACAACGCCCTCCACCTCCGCGTACCTTTGTCTGTTATCTTTTCCAGAAAACTTGAGCCTCCCCGTGTGGCATCTTGGAGGTCCCATTTATAAAGGGGGGTCAAGACCAAACAACGTACGGCCAATTTCTTATCGTATGGTGAAATGAAACAAAGACTTCATTAAACAGAGGTTTCCAAAAGATCAGCTGCTTTAGATAGAAATATTAAATATTCTAAGCAGATGATAATCTAGCTCTTGATGAGAGAGCAAAGAGAAGCCAAAAATAATCGATATCCCGATGAAACACCGGCAACGATGTCTGCGAAAAGACACAAATCGTGTGCCACTATCTTGTCTTTCGTAGCCGGCGAGATCCAACATAAAGAAGCCTGGAGGAGTGGAATTATGCGAGAAAGGGGATAATGTTTCCTCCTTCAAGTTGCTGTTGCGATACTTCCTACTTATGAACTTACGGGTTGTACTTTATCAAGGGAGGCAAAAGATAGGCTTGCATGAGATTAGCCAGACAAGTGTACTAGTTCAATCCCATCTGCATCATCTGTCACGGGTGGTGCACCGGCTGCCTCCGCTTGCTCTACTCTATCAACATGATGCCAGTACTCAGACTGGCTTACTTCATCCGAGTATGATTCTTCGTGAGGTAATAGGTGTGTACTTTCTGGTTGTGAGGCGATAACGACCCTTCTCCCTTTCGGTCGCAGATTTCTCGCGTTGGATCTTAATCCTCGCCACCACAGAGCAATTGGCCACACGAGAAGCGTCCAATCGGCAATGTATAGTAGAGTAAAAATCAAGCTCACTCAGTGTTAGTGATGGATTTGTCCGGATGCACCAAGAACTTACAGGTTGACTACCTCAAGCACCATAGCCGGCCACCACCACGCCGACCAATTGTGTAATTGCTCGGGGCTCCATCTCGTTACGTTTCTCATTATTCCATCCGGAATGAAACTAGAAGTGCCATTGGGCAAAGTAACTGTCGTTCCGCTGGGGCTGACATTCCTCAAAGTTGCAAACTTCAGCTCCCACTTGAACTTTTCCCACGGAAAATAATTGGCACTCTGTATCCAGCACCACAAAAGTAGACTATCAAGCACCAATATCACAAAATGAGACAAGAGGTATAATTTAGGAACAGATCGACCAGGTTCCCGGATGAAGGGTATATGCGATATCCGACGCCTGAGTCGGCCTACACTACTTCGAGGTTTTCTACGATCCCGATCGGATTCAATATTGTCTTGATATGGTAGAACATCTTGAGTTAACAGATCGTCCTCCATAGACGAATCGTCTCGATAAGGCATATCATCCCCGGATAGTTGACCGTCTTGGTGGAGCACATCATTGTGAAGGGCTGAACTGCCTCGAAGTTGAAGGTTTTCTTGAGCTGGGGAGTCTTGCTGGGATAGCAGATTATCCTCATTTAACGAATTGACTTGAACTGGTACGCTGTTTTGGCTTGATGGATTGTTTTGGTTGCTCATATCGTCGAGAACCGGTGCATTGCTCTGGTTTCGTGCTCCCCTTTCTGCCAATAACCTTTTTGAACTACGGCTGGATTCGAATACCCCTTCATATGCCCAAAATGGTAGTAGGAAGAATTGATACATTAGTAGTCCAAGACCGAATGTGAGTACATCCTACAAAACATATGTGAGTTTCAGAGGGAATGTTTGTCCATGGTCTCACGAACCTCGAGAACTGTAGATTTGAGAGCGATAGCTCGCGTTCCTCGAGCGATCAAGAAAACTATACTCATAAAGGTAGTGAAGCCAAGTATGAATCGAGTAGCAAGATGCGCAATCACAACATCCGCTAAAATGATAGATATTGTCATTTTATCCTGAGTTTAACATCGTGTTTATCAGACATTGTAGGGCTCAGTGAGGGGTGCTTAGATTTAGAAGGACTTGGCAAAGTATTAGCGTTGGTGGAAAAGACCTGCAGTTATGCCTAATGGTTTTCGTTGATTGGCAGCCAGGCACAGCGCACGCATGACACCTACTGTAACAGCCACAAGCGTCTTCAGCTCTGAAAAAAAGAAACCAACATGATTTCGTTCCATGATCTCAAGTTTTCCAGCACAATAAAAACTACCTTTGATCAACCAACATGATCAGACACCACTGCCGCTGTATTAAGAGCATATTTTTGGTGAGTTCAGGAGATAGCGACTGTCAACAAGTCCTGAGCTTATCATGGCGAACCCAATCTCGGCCTTGTCAACTCTCCCTATCTACTCAAAACTTGATCCGTTGAAAAGAGAAATCCGACTCCTCACGCTACATCCGTCAAAGGATGCCACTAAGCCAATTCACGCTAATCTTCACGTTGTTTCCCTCCACCATCATCCGTACTTTGAAGCTCTCTCATACTATTGGGGAAGTCCGCAGAACCAACCGAGCATTTCATTGTCGGGCCAAGACATCAAGATAAACACTAATCTACATTTGGCTCTGGTACGGCTGAGAGAGAAAGACCATCCCCGGATTCTCTGGATTGACGCACTTTGTATCAACCAAGAGGACTTGGTCGAACGTGGCTCTCAGGTTCTTCTTATGGAAGGAATATACAAGAGCTGTAAATCCTGCTTTATCTGGCTGGGAGAGTCAAACAACAAGACAAACACCGGCATCAGGGTCCTCCAAGACTGGGCTGAAGGGGAACATTTGCGTGATTATAACTTTAGCCCTAAGCATATCACCGCAGCAGCCGAACTTACATCTCGTCGTTGGTTTTCTCGCATCTGGACCGTCCAGGAATCCATCCTGCCACAGAAACTCGACGTCATCTGCGGCGAAGACACTTGGCCTTGGGGTATCTTTGCTGACTCCGCTAAGAGTTTGGAGAAGCATTTGACCTCGCCGTGCTGTAGTACGCACAACGACACTGCGGATGAGCATATGCTCAAAATCAACGAGTTCATTCAAGCAGTGTCTGTGATTGAGAGCAGTCGAGCCATATATCCCAGGAAGAGAGATCCGCTGACCTGTCTGAATTCGTTTCGGATCCGGGATGCTACAGATGCGAGGGATAAGATATACGGCTTGCTCAGTTTGATTCGCTTGCCACACGAGAAATTCATCAAGGTATCTTATGCAGAGCCGGTGGAAATAATCTACACGATCATATGTCGGAAGTTCATTGAGCACTCTGGGTCCTTAGAAGTCCTCAAGTATGTAATTAGAGATGTTGGTGAGCCAAAGAAGAAAGAGAGCGAGCAGAATACTCTCCCATCATGGGTTCCCGACTGGCGGATCCGCATAGCCGAACCCCGGTGGCAGCAAGCGCGCCTGAACAGATATTCTCTATACAATGCATGCGGCAGTGAAGTAAGCAAGCGCGTCAAGCACGAGTTCCTCGAAGTAGCGGACAAACTCGTCCTGAGAGTCAACGGGATCAGCTGCAGTATCGTGACCCACGTGGGACAACAGCGACAGGCAGACATGGGCGAAGAGCTACCCAAGGACTGGTGCGAGCTTGCTGAAGCGCATCGTGGCGGAAGAGCACAGGTGGTGGACGACGCTTTCTTCCACACTCTCCTCATGGACACGTTCGTAAACCTTGCGGGCGGCAAAGTGACATCTTTCCGGAGAGCGACGAGAGCCGACTACAAAGAATACAGGAAATGGGCCGCTCTCATTGCGAGCGACGCTTGGCCCAAGGTCACAGACAGGCTTCATTTCTCCTTGGAGACGGCCACGCTACTGCGGCGCTTCTTTGTCACGAGGGATGGCAATTTTGGCCTGGGTCCCGTTGATATGCAGCGAGGGGATGAGATATTCGTCCTCGAAGGAGGTCGTTGTCCACTAGTACTGAGATCACAAGGCCAGAGTGATAATTGGAGACTCATTGGAGACTGCTACTTGCACCAATTCATGGACGGCGAGGCTATGGTAGATTTCGAGACTCATTCACACTTTGTTTGTATCGAGTAGAACTCGATTACGTTGGAGTAAATCTATCAAGAGGAAGATAATTTGCGGACCCTTTTCTCAAATAACGTTTTGTACTATGGTTGTAGTTGTTGCCCGTAAAATCGTAGTGACGCTGTGCGCCTGATTTGATATTTAAATTATCTTGGGCGAGACGGATAGTTCTTGCAAAGCTGAGAATTATCATCTGTGATAGCATCAGAAGCCTGTAAAAGGTGGGAAAGGGAGCCCCAAAAAAAACACTTTAAACGCAGGACTAACGAGCGAGAAGAGTTTCGGCGAGCAAAAAACACCGCTCGAAGAGTAGCAGTGAGAAGTTCGTTTAGAGACATACCTCGACAACTTTCACTGCTTCACGAAGGGGTCAAAGGACAAGTCGGATGGATACCAGCCAGTAAGGATCCTGCTCCTCTTCCTCGAAGAAGCAGCGTCGTTCAACGTCGAAGTTTGCAGCATGGCTGTCAGCAACAACAAGGACAGCAACAGCACCGCTAGACGAGATCCATTCTCTCGACACGCTCATTCCATCCCTTGCGATCTTCGGAGAAACGGATACAAGATTCAAAGCCCGAGTGAAGTTGTTGATGCAAAGATTGAGAGCCAGATTGTGAAAACTGGGGTGGTGAACTTCCCGGCATCGGCATCTGTCAGCGCCTCAGGACCCTGGAGGGATGGGGCGCACCTGCACTTGAGGTCACGCTCAGTAGCCATTGGAAAAGGAGACATCACAGTAACGCAATAATTCATATCAACATCACCCAGACTTTCTCACACACTTCTCACACACTTCCCACACACTTCTCACGCGTTAAACTCAGTACACTGGTGGAATTATTCTGGATTCTTCTTTCTTCTACAAATCTTAAACCAGACCAGCGCAGAGCTATGCCCGAGTAACACACAGAGCAAATAACTCTCGTCAACTCACGCCGATGAGGTTTCGCTTCCTCTTGGGCACTTCAATATCAATTTGCGCCCTTTCAACCAGAACATGGGTATTGTAGTTTTGGCCGTCCGAGTTCCCTCTCTTCACCAGTAGTGGAGCTGTTAAAAGGACCATAAATTGATCCTTGCTCTTGGAGATCTTCCCATACCGTACCTCCATCCAGGCTGGGTCGTATTTGCCATTGGTGAGACTACAAACCTCGGTATAACCGAGCAGAGTGAAAATGGCCTTCTGCTGCTGCATCTTCAGATCCAGGAGAATGGCTTCAACAAGAATCTTCTGGATACTGTCGTTAGACTGAGTGGCGCCCATCGTGCACCACGTATCCAGGGGTTCGCTAATACTCCTGATAGCCCTCTCAATACGTGGCATGGCGAGGTTATTGACAACTTGCTGCTCGCTGCCGATGGGAGCCGCAAGTCTAGCTCCAGCTGATCTCCACTCATGATAAAGTCGCGTATATTCTGGGTCATTTCCTGACTGGGTCAATTCAATATCTTGAGGAATCCATAGACACTCACCTCGTGTATTGGCACGGTCCTCGAGAAGTGTCTCGACGCCTTGTGACGATGGGGATGGCTCCCAGAATTTCGCTCCAAACACGCGATGGAGAAGAAAATTCCACACGAAAGCTTGAATAAACGAAGGTCGATGCTCGTCTGACTCCACATAAAGATCCCAGTCTGGACTAATGTTTTTACATTCTCTCACAATAGCAGAACTGATCTTTCTACCAGTCTTCGACGTGTATGAAGAGAATGCTCGATTCGCCCAGTCCCTGATCTTTCCTCTCAAAACGCCGAACTGCGTCTTGAAGTATACATCATCCGAATAATATGCATCTACAGTGGGAGATGCTGAAGCAGCTTGTTGAGCTAGACGATTCACCTGCTGCCGAAGTCGTTCTGATTCCACAATCGCACTTGACCCGTCGTGTTGTACTTTCGCGACTTCCTTCTCTAGTCGGTGGACTTGACGCTGTGCATTTTCGAGATCTTGCTGCAGGTGATCATACCGGCTTTCCTGCTCGTTGAATTCTGATTGAATCTCGGTGTACTCGCCCTTCAATTTGTCGAACTTCCTTCTCAGATCCGAATTTTCTATCTTTAGTGCTTTGTTGTCTTCTAGGATAGCGTTATGCTGTGCTTTGATGTTTTGGCCCTGTGATGGATCATGAAGCCGTTGTTGCACCTCGGTAAGTTGCTGGCTCAGATTTATGCATGCGTCCGTCTGTTTCGTGAGCTCATATTTTGTGTTCTCGAGCTGTACTGTCAAGGTAGCATTTAACATTTCGAGATTATCTTTACTACCGTAAGCATTTTGCAGCTGTGCATGCATTTCGTCGCCGCTGAGTTGGCGACCAGATTGATCTAGCTGCCCTCCTTGAGTATGCTGTAAGCAAAGACTTGCCAGTCCGTTTTCCACGTCCACGAGATGTTGGTGTAGTGCTTTCTCGGCTTCCTTCTGGTCATGCTGGGCTCGGGCCGCTTCATGGCGAGCTTGATTCAAATCCCGTTGAAGCTTTGCGACATCAGGTTCCGTTCCATCCCCACTATCAATTACCTCTCCGCTACCATCATGAAAAGCTGGCGGCGCGACAGAAGCAGCTGTTGTAAATGCCCTCTCCCCACTCATTGCTGGCACGGCTTTAACACTCTCACCAGGAGTTAAGTTGTCTTTGACTGGGCTTCGGGGACTATCAATGCTCGTTTGACCGCTACCACCGGGTCTGGCTTCGGGCAGTGGTTTATTGCTGTTACCCGATACTTGTCTCCCGTCCTGCGATCCAACTCCGAATTTGTCTTTCAATTTTGAGAACTGTTCATGCGCGCTTGGTATCATTTTCCGGCTCAATTTCCCCTTGCCCTCCTTTTGTTTTGAGCTTGTCCTATCAGGCAATGGAGGTGGACGCGATGCGTCCATACCTATGAACTGATCAATCAATATTTTCAATTCCTTGTTGCCTGAAATACACACTTTTTCGACCGTACATATTCTTTATCGAAGAGCGATGAGAATTAGACCAACACGATCTAAACCGATGAGAGTGTCATGCGCATATTCTAGGATAGAGTCTATGGCTTCATTGAGCCTCAAACTCATGGTAAGTTCACTTTGGGAGAAAATCATCAGAGATCAACAGGGTGCGGCTGAGGGGAGGTGGGTTTCTTCATAGAAATTGGAGGGGATCCATCCACCCCTCGCTGAATATGGCGAGGCGCAGTCAGGCCCACAAGTAGATTATGCATCCATCTTGTTCTGGAGTGGTGGGGCAGTGCAAGCGCTCACTGGTCTTGCATCTGCAGCGTGCCGTCTCAAATCATGCCATTGGCTCCGCCAGTGAATCAGCTTGGTAGCCTCGTCTCGTTGACATTAAGGCAAACCGGAGCCAGAGCGAAGTCAGTCCAGGGAGATCGAATGGCGTTCTTATCGGCGAGTTTGAGCGCTAATTCTTTTGTCAGCGTGGCATCTTGCTTCGCAGCGGGAATGATAGACTGAGGCTCGGTAGAGTGAAAGAAGAATATCTGGTTCAAATTGATCCTCCCAAAACTAAAGTTACAATGGAGACGGCAAATCCAAGCACGCTCACCACTAGTCGGAGACCACTGTGCCAATCCAAATTCTTAAGTTTAGCAATTAAATCAACACCCACCTGTTTCCCTAAACGAGCTTCGTCGCCCTCGATACTCTCAATTCTATCCTGAGCTTCACGCAACTCGCGAAGGAGCCGAAGATTTCGAGTGTAATTAGGATTTGCTCCTAACTCAGCATTCAGTCGTTTGATCTCTTCTTTGCAGTCCTTTAATTTTCGATCAACACTAGGTTTCAAGAGTGAGCCCGCGGCTGTCTTCCCCAGCGATTTCTTCTGGTCAACCAGTTCTTTCTGGAGTTGTAAAACGACGTTGTCTTTTCGAACCAATTGGGCAATGATTCCCTCTGCCGATGCCTTCGAGTCCTCAAACCGCGTCGTCATGGAGTCCTTTTCAAGCATGTCTCTCCAATACTTGTCGCGAAATTGCTGTTCTCGGTTCAATGCGACGGACATGTCATCCTTGACTTTGCTCCACTGTGTCGTCACCAATACAACATTCCCTAAATTCTCATCGCCCACCAACTGACGAAATAGTGAGAATACTTCCTTTGCAGAACCTTTATATCTCGTGTCGTTGATAGGTTGAAGAAATATGACGCCCCATAACTTCATTCCCATATGATACTGGGCGGTCAAGAGCTTGCTGATTCGGTTCAGAATTTCCGTGTCGCTTTTGTCGCTGTCGTCGAAGCCAGGGCAGTCTACCACGGCGACACTTGTGTCCCCGATATAGGTCTCGACGATCTGGCACTCTTTCGTGCCTCGTTGATCTGTCAGCGAGTTCGCAGATGGTCAGGCGAGGCGTCACTTACAAGATTCAAGGTCGTCTCCAACCACGGTTGACCCCTCCTTCAACTTGTTCACAAAGTAGCTCTTGCCTGACCCAGTGATGCCCATAACGAGCACCATTCCTTCGGAGTTTCCTGATGCGGCTGTCATTTCGTGAGATGCTATCGCTGCGAGGTTTGGAGTGTTTCTGGTCGAGAAAGTGCAGCTCTTCACCACTGGCCTCGATTTCTATGAAATCAGCATGCTCGGCAGCGACCGCCCCACCTTCTGTGGTGACTGGAAAGGGGAAGGTGAAGCGGCTTCACAGCCTCGCACTAGTACCACAGCATATATTGATTATGCACGCCACAATGTCCATCACGTCCATTTTGTTCAGCTCTCCGTGCCATCCCCCAATCATACCTCACTCTCCCAGACATCCGCAGCCTCGGCCACAATGTCGCGATTTAGCAAACCAGGCGAACCGTCTGGCTGCTTTTCTAACTCGGTGAACCGAGCAGCCCAGCCTTAATTCTCAGCCCCCACCTGAGAGCCCCCTCCTGCTCCTCCGATTTATGGGCGGACGGCTCAACAACTCAATTCTACCGACTGTTCAACTGGTCTTCCAGGAATCATGGCAGAAGAGAAAGAAGTCGTTGAATCGCCGTTCGTTGTCGTTGGCATCGACTATGGCACCACGTGAGTATCCCTATTCATCTGAGATAGCAAGCAGACATCTAACCGGGACCGTAGGTATGCAGGAGCTGCGTGGGCGAAATCCGGCGCTCTTGACCAGATCGATGTTATCAGTCAATGGAGCGGACAAAATGCCAACGCCAATTCCGACAAAGTTCCCTCGGACATCAGCTATGATAATGACGGGAATGCACAAGAATGGGGATTCGGGTTGAAGATCGGTGACAAAAATACACTCCGTTGGGCAAAATTGCTCCTTTCCTCCCTATCCCTAAGCAGAATGAACAGTTCGGACGAAGATGTGGTAGACAAGACGCGCAAGAGGATATCGCAGATGAGGAAGAAAGCGGTAGATGTTATTGCTGACTATCTGCGATTTTTATGGATGCATATCATGGCGAGGCTGAGGACGAGATTGACGCCGCCGGTGTTGGATAACATGATTTTAAAGGTTGTGCTCACAATTCCAGCAATTTGGGACCACAAAGCCCAGCAAAACATGTTGAAAGCTGCGAAGATGGCAGGTATTCTGGATTATCGTGCTTGCGGGAGGACAGAAATCAATTTGATTGCTGAGCCAGCTGCGGCCGCTCTTGCCACTTACTTCGACTCTGATATCAGGCGCAATCCGAATATTCGCGAAGGAGACTCGTTCGTGGTATGCGACGCTGGGGGTGGTACAGTGGTGAGTGGCAGCTGGCTTCATTTGAAGCATTTCTCATAGGGTACTAATGATGATCACAGGATCTCATTTCCTATACAATCAAATCCTTCTCCCCTTTCCGCCTTACCGAATGCATAGGCGTAACGGGTGATCTTTGCGGCGCAATCTACCTTGATCGCGCCTTCTTGACACACGTTAGGGCATTTCGAAAATATATGAACAATCTCGACCCGGAGACTGAGAAGCGCTTCATGGAAAGAGAATGGGAGCAGTTGATAAAGAAGAACTTTGATGGTACGGATGGTCCTTGGATCATCGAACTACCTCAAGATCCCAACACCGGTGGGAAAAGAACGGCGCTGAAATCAGTGTTCAAAAAACCAGAGTCAAATCGGTTACATGTGGAAGGCGCACATCTTCGGCAGATATTCAACAAAGTGGTGGAAAAGATCATACTCCTGCTAAAGGACCAGGTTGATGGAGTCCGAGCTGCTACAGGCTCGTTACCCAAAGTTATTATCCTGGTTGGCGGCTTTGGGGGCAATGGATATCTCTTATCCGAAATTGAAAAGGTGTTTGCACCGATGAACATCATCATCCAACAACCCATTCGAGCTTGGTCCGCAGTATGCCGAGGAGCAGTACATAGAGGCGTGCAAGGCGGAGACGACATCGTATGTAATCACATCTCGAAATATTCGTACGGTGTACGTTTCCAGAAGCCGTGGAAAGAAGGGAAATTCCTACCAGAGGATAAGTGGTATGATCAGAGAAGAGGGAGCTGGGCAGCAGCAAACCAATTGGATTGGTATTTGGTCAAGGTACGATATTCCAGAACGAAAGAGACGTCTTACTAAACAAGTATAGAACACGGATGTCAATCAAATCCAGAATGTCGAGCACGGGTTTTCGGCCATCTACAAAGATCCCACCGAGCTGAAACGAAAACAATATATCATTTATTACACCGACAGAGATGAGGATGAACGTGGCGATCGAGTCGCCGATCGTAAGTTCCTTGTCCTTCGAGCTCTTTTGAGATCAGTACTTACTTGCACACCTAGATGTGCACCCTCTTTGTCGTCTCAAACTGGACCTCTCTGCTTTCCCCTTCACCGAATTCGCAACGTATCGAAACAAGGAAGGCAAAGAATACCGCGAGGTAAACACGGTTTTGAAAATGGCTATCACGGTTTCGTCTATCGATTGGACTGCCACATGCCTAGGAAGAGAGGTTCCGGTTGAGGTTGAGTATATAGAAAGTGATTCTCCGGCACAAATGCCGACATGAATTCAGCTGTCCACGAACGCCGAAGCTGAATTGATTCAGATAAAACTTTAACCTTAGATGATAAGGTTCTGATGTGAACGCCAATTGTAGTGGAAATTGGTGATTGGAATTCTGGACTGGGTGATGGGACGCCACTATCACAACATTGACGCTCGAACCACCGTCCTCGGCAACAAAGCCCCTGAGTGCCCTGTGGTTCCCACGATGAGAGTCAGCGCGGAGACGAGTCCCAATTCAAGGCCCGCGTGGCCTGAGAGAGGTCATGGAGTCGGCAACATGTTTCCAAACGTACGACGCAAGTGCCTAAGACTTCCTCAACTCAGACGCCGTCAATGACTTAGCGCCTGTTCTGAGATGCAAATTCAGGTGCCAAGCCAAACCCGATCCTAGGGGTGGTGGACAAGTTCAGCTTGAAGCCCAATCTGTACTGATTCCGTCACGTGTTGACTCAATTGAATATCGAAAGAGGCATTCGAGGCTGAAACATACATCCTTAGCTGCAGATATCCATGCAATTCAAGTTCCCCACAGAGGAGTGCACTCCATCAAGGGTGTCAGGAAATCGTGGTCGTCACTCTTTATATCCCTTCCTTTCCCGCCGTCTCTTCTCTCGCATCTTTTACCCTTCTTTCGGTGCCACAATAGCCCTTGCGCGCTGCTTGCTTTTACCGCATACCAATTCGTACAAGATGTCGCAACCTAGTAGTCCAAACTCGAGAGTCATGAAGATATGCCTGGAAACACTACCACCAGAAACCCTCCAGCTGATCCTCCTCTCTCTCCCTGACCTTCCCTCTCTTCTCTGTGCCGCTCTCTCTTCGAAAACTGTGTACAGAGTATTTCGGCACAATGAAGGCCTTCTCGTATCCACAATTCTGCAGCGTCAAATCCCTCCTGCCGTCCTGACCTCCGCTCTGGCGTCTCAAGCCGCCGCAAGAATACAGGTTGTCTGCGTCGAGACGACTCGAGAATTCTTCAACACGTACCTCCAGCGTTCATCCTCTAGTCCCTTGCCTCCAATACCCGGACGATTACGAGACGCGATCCCGATCTCGAGATTGCATTTCTACATCCGGTCCTTCAGTCGGGGATTTGCTAGCAGGACAGTGGCGAAGCAGCCAAAGAACCGGGGAAAGGATGAGAGAAATGCGAGCTTGCAGGAGCTGGAGAGGATAGAGAGGGCGTTTTATCGATTCGAAATTTATAATAATTTATTCAAGAGAAAACAGGCCAATCCGAGACATATGCCCGAGGACCAGATTGATACATTCTTTTGTGCGTTTAGTGGATGGGAAAATGAACAACTGGCTATCATACATGAGTTTTTGGCGGGTTTAGTGATACCTGGTTTGTCTTCTTTTTCTTCTAGCTTGAATCTGACACCATGAGTTAATGTGGAAATCGCTGACACAAAATAGTATTTAATGAGCTTGCTGAACATGACATTCTCTGGGGTTCTCACACTATCGAACCTGTCACTGATTCCTCGTCGGAATTCATCCAAGCCATCATTGCGAGAGGTCTTCCTGCCCTACATCGCCTTACTCGAGCAAAGACATATTCGCAAAAGTTCAAAGTTCTCTATTCACAATATCCAATCTACTACACCAAATTCTTGTACAGAGGCTTGGAAGCCTATCATGTCAACGCAGCGTTCACGAGGGAGAAAGCCGACAAGGAATTCTACAGCGATGGCGACACGGGGTCACAAGAAGCCTGGAAATGGGCACAACGGGGTCTAAGCACTATTAGCAGCAACGAGGTTGAAGATACCAAAATGTGGAAAGAGCTTAGAGGAGTTAGAAACTGGGCCTACGTCTTCTGGGACCACTCCCGCCTCACCGAATGGGGCAGCCTCTCTACGCCCTTCACCCCCGTCTCTGAGCCCGCCTCGACCTGGGAAACGACACGCAAAGCCCTGGAATACGAAACCAGCGTTGCACGCCGCACCGCAATTCATGTCGCCGGCGGGAGCGGCTACTGGTCCTCAGAGGACGAGAGCAAGATCGTATGGAAACCAGGACGAGCCAGCCCACACGACTCAGCCGCCCGCCGCAAAGAATGCCAGCTCTGTTTCGGCTCGGTACTCTGCGCTCCTCACCGTCTGGTACTTAACCTGCCGGCGTCCAAACCGATCACCAACGTTGTCGACGACGGCTGTTTCCTCGAGCTCGACATGTCCGCCCTGGATTCGATTGGCCGAATGCCGCCAAAGTTGGATCTCGATTCCTTCCGCATCTCGCATATGCCGACGCCGCTGCAGACTTCTCGCGCGAGCCTGTTCAGCGCCAGTGAGAGTAGGAGTTATCTCAGTCCCTCCCTCAGGCCCAACAGTCCCCAGAATCAAAACTACCGGTTGAGCTCGGTGGCGCGGGATGGGGCGAGGATGGGATCGTTGAAGAGTAAACGTCTACCAGGGCAGGAAGAAGGGAGGATGAGTCCGATTTGCTAGGTTGGAGTTGGGTAGGGCTCGGCGTGGGGTTGTTTTGGTTGGCGTTTGCTCGGCGTGGGAATTTCTTTCAGGGTCTTGCTATCTGACGATTAATGTGGTGTTTCTTGGTGCCTTCAGCAACACGGAAGTGGGCGAGTTTGACTCCGTATCCTCTGTACATTACGTGGCTTAGCACAGGCGTCAAGGTGTAAATATGATATCATGATAACCTATTCATCCATACCTGCCACATTTTAAAATCTATTATTCCTCAAAACCAAAATGCAAATATCAATCCATCTTTCCATGGCACATGACCCCAGTTTAACGCCGCTGCTGCTGTCCCTCCTGCGCTGCAACATTGGCATCTACATGGTGCGCTTGCGTCTCTCGCCCGAACCCGTGCATCTCCTTGTCAATATTTACTCGTCCCAATCCGGCGGTGGGAGGGGCGCCGCAGCGGCTTGGCGAGTCCAACTCGGGCGACGAAGTGGTCTCTGCTGCTTGGTCAGCGGCACGCGCGACTCAACGGATGAGCCGCTCTCTCTTCAGGGGCTGAGAGAGAGGTTCGCTCATCTCCACTGCGGGTCTGTTCAAGTACCGTTCGTCGTGCCGAGGTGTTGGGAGGGGGATCGTGGTGAGGATTGAGGGATAGGGAGGATGGGATGGGATGGGATGGGAGTTTCGAGGGATTTGGGGGGATTCAAAGGAGTGAGAGGGAGGTTGGTGGGTTTGTGGTTTGATTCAGGATGGCGTCTGGGAGGAATGAGAGAGTTGGATCAATGTACAGCATGTGCACCACCCTCCTCAGCGGGAAACAAGTCCAATGACCATCTCCACCATCCCCCATCTCATGGGCACGAAGCGGCTCAACGGGCCACTCTCAAACTGAAAAGCAGCCGCGTACCGCATGCTCCACGAGATCCACGCCGACGTCCACACATACCCAACCCACCTGAGCCATCGCCTCTCCAGCATCCTCAAGCCTCTCTCCTCTGCCCACGCCACCACGCGATCCTCCATCCTGATCACCGGCGCCTGCAGCATGAAATACCAGAACATGCCCGCCGCGGCCGGCGTCCAGGGGAGGTTGACGGCGCCGATCCAGTGCGCGAGGCCCGAGAGGCAGAAGCTGCTCACGAGGGCGACGGTGCGTCTGGAGCCGCGGGAGGTGGCGCCGAGGAGGTGCTGCGCGTGAGGTGTGAGGAGGCCCAGTGGCCGGCGTGCGAGTTGGTGCCATGTGCGGCCCCAGGCCCGCGAGACGAGGTATGCATCGGAGAGGGCGCCGAAGAGGGGGGGCCAGCTGGTCAGCGTGTGGATGCCCAGGGAGACGCAGAGGAGGGCGAGGAGTTGGTAGGGCATGTTGATTACGCAGAAGGCTTCGAGCTGGTGCAGCCAGGTGAGCAGGATCTGCGTGTGGAGGGGCAGGGCGAAGAATGATGGTCGCGGGGAGAGGTGGATGTAGGTGATCTGAGAAGAGATGTATTTGATTGTGTCTAGCAGGAGGTAGGATCCCAAGAGGCGGAGGGTGGTGCGGAGGAGGAAGTAGCTGGATGGGTAAGCAAGTCTTGTGTGAAGAGAGTGAGATGAGATGGGAGGCGGACTTGTGTGATTGTGATTCTCGTTCTGGAATCCCGCCGACCTGCCAATTCCACCCTATTCCTCTCATATTAAAAAGATATAAATCAGCTCCGTCTCTCAACTTTCCCCACACACTTCTCTCCTTCTCTACGCCCTCCCATCTCCCCTCTCCATCTCCATCTTTTCCATCTCCCTCTCCATCTCCATCTTTTCCATCTCCCTCTCCATCTCCATCTTTTCCATCTCCCTCTCCCTCTCCATCTTTTCCATCTCCCTCTCCCTCTCCACCCCCAACCCTCCGCACTTCTCCGTCCGCACACACAATGCCAAAATCCACAAACTTCAAGCCCAGCAGGAAGACGGTACAGGCGCGGCCAAAATCCTTGGCTGCGTCTCCGGTGCTGCTCGCTCGTGTCTGGGTTGCTAGCAACAGGAGGGCTGGAATGGCGAGCTTTTGACGCGTGGAACGCGAGAGGAGCGTGCTCGATATGAAGAGGGCGGTTGTTATAGGGAGGAAGAGGGAGCGCGGTGTGATGGGACGGGTGGGTGAAGGGTAGAGGGGTTGGAGGGAGAAGGGGAGGGTTGAGAGAAGAGAAGTTATGGGACTATTGGGATTCGTGGTATTTGAGGTTATCATTATAGTAGGTAAATTTATGTGTAAGGGTAAAGATTGATGAAGATTTTGGCTCATAAATTTATCTCTCTTAAATGAGCGTCGTTGGAATAAGTAAGAGAAGATGCTGAGATAGAGTGAAATCGGATGAAGTCAAGTGGTTGTACAGACCTTACCGTCGATCATTGCCTTATCAACAATCACACCCTCCTGCAGATCGGGACTGCAATAGGTAGGCAGTTGCTGTCCTTCCGAATCAGGAACTCAAAACACTCACCTGCCTACCTGAGTGAGAATCTTGGCATCTAAGAAAGAGAAAAATCATCTTGAAATCGAAACCACGCAGAGTCAGAAATGTAAGCCTGGTGATGAAGAGGGCTCTCCGGAAAAGTAAAAGATTACTAATAATTGTTGCACACGAAAAAGACGGTGCATGACGAATCACTTCAAACCGCCGTTCTTAAAAGCCTATCATCGCTTTGTTTAAGCTCTATCTTCTCTGAGTTCAAAGCAAATCGATCAAATCTTGATTGATTGAAGTCTAAAATTTATACTGGCTTTTACTGTCTAAGCCAAGTCATACTTTGGTATAATTAAAATCCTCGCTACCTCTTCTCTACGATTTCCGATCCACATATCTGCAAATATAGCAAGACAATTCTTTATTCTTTGCTACTCAACCTCCAAAGATTACTAGAAAAGACTTTTACCCCAGCGGCGTGAGAGATATCATCCTGGTTTCCAAAGGACGATATCAGTAGGGTCTTGGTGTTGTTTTCGAATCTCGACCGCGCTCCATGGATATGACAGGCTTCTCTCCTTGAAGTCGGGCTTTAAAATCTCTTAAGATGGTGTTCAGTTGATTGCATCTTTCTTTTCATGAGACCGCCTTGCAGAGTTCAGGCGCCGAGTACAAACACCGGGTAGCCGACAGGGAAAATTCAGGCCGCTGGTTGGGTTAATTACCATTGGGCTTGCATGTCCGCCGCCTACTTTCGGGCTGTCCGAAAATCAAGTCCCTTGAATTATTTTGACAATGAGAAGATATCAAATAATATTCAGAGTTAAGTTTTGGGATAAAGGAATTAGGGTACTCGGTAAGTAAAGGAAGAATCTCCTCGATGAAGATCTGACCTTCAAGATGTTTTAGATTTCTCTTTCCGACCTGAAATTCCTTGGGCGCACAGACACTTCTCAACAGCCTCGTACTCGTAACTTTGAGGCTTCCTTCGAACGCCACTCTCTACGTGGAGGAATAATATCTCGCCAAGTATCGTTGGGCATGCAAGGCTGTACATTCTTTCAGCTCGGTTTTGTCAGCCCAGTCAGAAGACAGGGAGAGTGGGAGGGTTTAAAGGGAAAAAAAAAATGGCAACAACATCACATCCAGCAGTGGTTGGAATAAATCCATTCAAATTTATCATTACAAAGTCGCTCTTCCCCTGGCTCTAATTCAAATATCCTGAAGAGCGGAAAGAAAGATGGGTGCACAAGATTCCGACTGGGAGGAGCTTGGCGGGCGTGAGGCTGCGGAAAAACATATCCAGGAAATACGGAATGGTCGAGGGTTAGGAGGGAAGAGCGTTCCTGCGGACTTGATAGAGATTCTTGAACAGTCTTGTAAAATGTAAGTCTTCAAAAATTTCATGCATCGTTAACCCTGTACTACGAAGTTGACCTAGAGTTTCAGTCTGGCAAACCAACTTTACGAAGGACCGACCCATTTCTTACTAGAGCTGATACAAAATGCAAACGACAACAAATTCATTGAAAAAGATCCGACCGTGATCTTCACATACAAGAAGGGGAATATTCAAGTCCAATGCAACGAGATTGGCTTCAGTCCCGACAATGTTACAGCCATCTGCAGCTTAGGCAACAGCTCCAAAAAGTCCAAGAAGCGACCTGACGATTCGATTATCTACGTGGGCGAGAAGGGAATTGGCTTCAAATCGGTTTTTAGAGTCGCGGATGTTGTTTGGGTCTCCTCTCGAGCGTACAACTTCAAATTCGATTCTAACGTCTCTCTTGGTATGATCACACCGACCGTCGAGAGGTTTCCTGTGTCCAAGTTTAAGAACTGGACGTCTCTCTACTTGAGATTGAAGAACGACCGAGATGGCAGCAGTATCGAGCCAAAGATACGTGCTGAGCTGGAACACTTCGATGGGAGACTACTCCTCTTCCTTCAGAGGCTTCGGACCATCAAGATCCAAATCTGTGATGATACTGGAGGGATGACCTCGTACCAATATGATAAGGACGAAACGGTATGGGATGGAGATCAGACGATTAATCTGAGAGAGGGCAAGACCATCACAAGCTTCCTCATTCACAAACACAAGCTCACTACCCTCCCTAAAGAAGAGAGGAGAGATGGAGTCTCATCTAGCGAAGTTGTACTTGGATTTCCTGTTAACCAAAGCAAAGAACCCATCATCGTTCCGCAGCGGGTCTTTGCATTTTTGCCCGTTCAAGATTTTGGATTCTCGGTGATCCTCCAAGCTGACTTTCTCCTCACTGCTAATAGAGAGGGAGTGGAAACTTCTAACCCTTGGAACGAAACACTTCGAAGTGGATTCATCCATGCTTTTGGAGAAGCAGCAACACACTTTAATGAAACCTCGCTTCAGTACAAGTGGATCCGCTATTTGCCAGAGACGTCGAATTCCAAAGGCTTCTTTGAAGTTATGAAGCGGGGGATCCGGGACGCACTAGTAGTTAAACCTGTCTTGAGGTCCTGGAATGAGACTCCACTGCGGCCCGATAAGGCGACAATCGTTCCTGAGAAGTTCCGGGATCAAGATGGAAGGCCTCTTACGCTCAGTTCCAGCAAAGAACAATACTATCTTTCCAAGAACTACAGTGATGCCGATTTCAAGTATCTCAAGTATCTTGACGTCAAGGAAATGACATATGACGACTTTTTGACAGATTTGGGCCACCTCCTGAAAAATCACGTTGCCGACTTCACAAAGCAGACACCCGAATGGCACAGCAGGCTTGCTGGAGTTCTGACAAATTTACTATTAGACCACCCCATCGGATGTCTGCTAGGGCTTCCGCTGATCAAGTTGAGAACGGGAAAATGGATCTCTTTCGATGCGGAGAAGGCATTCTTCCCTGGTGAGCGCGATCGTAAAGTTCCAGGAGGCGTTGATATGCAGATTGTAGACCCAGAAGCATCGCAGGACTCTACGCGGCGCCAACTGTACTCGAAATTAGGAGTGACCGACATTGACAACTCAAAGGTTCAGGAAAGTATCGTCAGCCTCCACAAATCCTGGGAGACGCAAGCAAAAATCTCCAGTTTTGATTTGATTGCCCAGGTTCGGTTTTTGTTTTCTACCCAGTGGGTAAACAATGACAAAAGCCCGATTTGGATCGTAACTGAACACAGTCGTTTTGTGAAAGGGAGCGAGGTCTACATTGACAGCGATGGACAGCTTACAGCGTCCAAGGTACTCGCAGATAATCGGTCCGGCTTCAATTTCATCCATCCAGATTATATCTCGGCTCACAAAGACAACCAAGAAGGCTGGACTCAATGGGTCGTGCGAAATGTTGGCGTCTCCAAAATACCTCGGCTCGTGTTGAACGACTCACCACACAAGCTGAGCAAAGATTTCAAGTTCATCATCAAGTCATTACCAGAGCGATGGCTTCAAATCCTTTGTGTACACTGGATCGATTACGAAGTGTGGCTAAAAGCCAAAGAACCAGAACCGGAGATGGCTGGAGGGACGGATAATCGGATGGAAGTGGATATCTCAGGACCTCAAGGTCCCACTGATCAAGAGCAACTTGTATCCGAGTTACGCGAGACCGAAGTAATTTGTAGAGACAAGAAACGGTATCGCCTCCATGAAACCTATTTACCGCTTGAAGGGTTCGTCTCAGCTGCATATGGCAAAGGCCCTCTTCTTCGAATAACGGATCCTGACAACATTCGCTGGCAGAATCTGGGGATCTTCGGAGTGGGAGTCAAGAATGACTTCAAATTCTACTTGCACTGGTTAGCTACGCTCGCTGCATCGTCATTGTCTGTCAAGCGAAGTGATGTGGACAATCTCTTGCGCCAGATACAAGTTCGCTGCAGCAAGGAGGATGAGGCTCAGGTCAAGTACGAATCAGCATTTCTTGCTTTATCTATCCCTTCTCATTAGCTATACTGACTATTGCTCATAGGAATTTCTTTCTCAATTCAGCCAGGAAGCTTATATTTGTGCCTGACCCCAAGCCGCCTCCAAAAATTGACCCAGCAAATAAGCTTCCTCCCTCTTCACAGCAACCTTCGAGACCGGGCTTCAACAATGGCCAGCAACGGCTTCCATTGAACCCTGACTTTCTCGTCCAGATTTCTCGTATCCAAGAAGCAGAACGTCACCACGATGAAGCTGGCGACGATGGCAAGATCCAGACGGGTAAATGGTATGCTGCTGGGCAATTTTTGTGGAGTGGGCCTCGCTATTTTCGCGTAAACAGGAGCATAAAAACCTTGTATTCAGGTAATGAGCGTCTCTTCCGGGACATACTTGGCCTCGACAAGGTCGACATCTCCCACTTCATAGCGGAGGCACGTTCCTTTAACTTGGAGGACAATTCCTTGCCTAGGCCATTGGAATATATGTGGCAAATCCTTGCAGCACTCGATAGTTTCATGGGGGATCGTTGGACTTATACTTACCGCTATGGATATGCAGAGCGTGCTGCTTATTGCACCGAATTTCGGACATTGAAGATGTGGCCCATCTCAGTAAATCCCGACGAACCCCCCACGGATTTGAAGACTGCAGCAAGTTCAGACGAGTGGTTTATTGCTGATCGATGGGACTTGCAAGAGGTATTTTGTAAAGCAGTACCGCTTCTTGCCTTTAATCCGGATCAACGTTCTGGTCTAAAGACTGTTTTTAGCAATCTCAGCCTTGAAGGCCGATATCTTTCCACGGCAAGCAAACAGAGTACCAAATTTGAGGGGAGGATTAAACTGAGTCCTCAATACTCGGAGAGGTTGCGCACAAAGGCACCCTTTTTGATCAGGTAAGATCCTCAAATATTCATAACTAGCATGGCTTTTATGAGCTGACTATCGCTTGTATAGGATTGTGAATTCGGAGGATGGCTCCGCGAAGATATGGCGGAAAGCCTGCCTTGAGAATGTCGACGTATACATCGTGGATAAAATCGTCAAAAGAAGTACGGTCCGCTACAAGAATGAAGACATCGCAGGAGAATCGCGTCAGACCGACGCTTATGCTGAGCGAGAGGATAACAAGCTTAAAATCTATGTAGTAGGGTCATATCTAGAGTCCGATAAAACATTGGATGAGCTCGTCACGTCCCTAGGCTCAGCTCTCGCAATCTCCTACAGAGAATGGCTGCGGCTATTCCAGTTTGTGCTTGGCAACGACAACGAGGAAAAGATCTCGAAATTCTTGGACAAGGAAAACATCCCTCGGAACCCTAATGTCAAGGAAGATTACGACTGGGGCAGCAGCGATGAGCCTTCGGGGTATTCTGGCGGCGGCGGCGGTGGTGGAGGCAGCACGCGCAATACTTCGTTCTTCAGAGTCATCTCAAGCGACAACTTCCACGAGTTCTCGTCTTCTTTCCCTATGGCTGGGCGCAACGGAGTCTGGTTCATGGCGGCTGATGATAGCGGTGATGCCTCCGCGATGAGCGAGCAGCTCGCCGCGTTGGGTTTCCAGGTCATGTTACCGAACAGCGGGCCCCAACAATTTGGTGGAGGAGGTTGGGATGCACCCGAAGAGGAGGAAGATGAAACTCTACAGTTTCTTGGCGAGCAAGAGGTACGCACTCCCTTACCCTCATACTTCTCACAAGTCAGGAATATTTTTTTACTAAGAATATCACTCTATACAGCTTTCGCACAAATTCCAGGCATGTCTCGGAGGTCTATACGTGCCCGAAGAGCATTGGACCAGTGTTTACCGCACGAAAGCTGGACTCCCAGAGTTTGAAACAACGAACGGGAAATCCGGCGCTGCGTTCACCATTCCAGACGACCCCAACCACAAGTTTGTAAGACTTCTAGCTCAGCAGTACGGCTCAAATGCGAATGCTCTTTGGCAGCGGCCTCCCAAGAAATGGCACCTGGAGGTCAAAGCCTCGTATGGGCCGCTGGGTGACGAGTTTTCTCTGAAATGGGAACAATTTGAGAGAGTGAGTGCCCTAAAATGTATAACTTTGGATAACTTTGACTAACCACGAACGATTTGATAGATTCGGAAGTTGTCCTATTTGCGTCGTGGTAGCGGATTGCCCATGCCAACCGAGGCCTCGGTCCTTGTGAGAGTCTATGATGTTGGCCAGAACACAAAAGTATCCTTTTTCGTTGAGCCTTGGAAACTGTACACTGATGATAAGATTGAATTCCGGTATCAGGGAAATGTAAAGGTTCAACCAGTTAACATAGAGGGGTCGACCTAAATCGGCCCACCGTTTTATAAATTAAAGCACGATAGACCTATAGACCAAAGAAGAGAAGGAGATAGATTTTAGCGTAGTGGGACTGTAGTAGAAAGCATTCATTCACTACTCTCTTCCCGTAAACATCTCGATTTCTGTCATCGACCTCATGTGAAGCCGAACATACTTGCGAACCCTCACAAACAGGAGAACATCCTCCTCCTTTTTGATCCGGAAGACCCTATCCTCCTCTCGACTCAGGGAAGGAACCTCTTGCAGCCCGACGTAATCTCTGCTCAACGCCAGGTTATGCAGGAGCTCTAAACCAAACCCTCTGGGTGGCATCTCAAAGGCGCGGCACGAGACGACGTCCAGTATCTGTGATTCGGCATCATCAGTTTTCATCTCGGATTCAAGAACTACGAGTAGCCTGTCGCCGGAAATGTTGATCAGGAACATTCCTATGTCTCTTTTTTCTGTTCGCTGCATCTCACCACCATTTTCGGCTGTGACAGAGTCCCCCTCAGAGGGATTTGATTGTAGGGGTTTCGCGTCTAGCTGGCTGGAGGAAGATGCACCGAGTGAAACGAAACGGGTCCCTGTGAACATATTCACCGGTTGCGGGGGATACATCCCAATTAACTTTCCTCCTCGTAACGGCCTGAGAATAACTGGTAAATGCTTAAGCTGCTCTGTGAGCCGCGATGGCCGACGGATGACGACGCTTTTTGTGCTGGCTCCTTTTATAAACTCCGTCGAGACGAGAGTCGGAGTACACCATGAATGTCGCACATACTCGTCCTGGTCCTTCCACAGAGCAGGAGAGTCGCAGGCGCTTACGGACACCAGGGGGATCACCAGGAGATTCTCGCAGCGGCCGGGAGCCAGCATTGACTGCGCGTTCCCACAAGCCAGGATCGCATATATGAGATGTTCGTGGTTCTGATCACGCTTCACGGGCATGGTAAACACCAAGCCTCTCTGCGTCATGGTAAAAGATGGGCGTGGAAAGCCGGGTAACTCGCTCGGCACGAGATTGTGACAATTCTTGAAAGATGCGGGATTGGGCGCCAGGATGCTATCGGCCTCGAAATATTCGTAGCCTGGGAATTTGTAGCCCCAGGAGAGGAGCGTGGTGTCGTCCGACGCCTTCATGATCTCCTCCTGCAGCCTCCGGAAAGCTTTGTTCCCTTCCCCGTAGAGCATCGGCATGTGGATGTCGAAGATGCCCAGGAGGCAGTATGCCATATCCTCTCGGCGCGTCGTCTCTCTCCGCGACATCCAAGACATGCGTTGTGCAACACTGGCCTCAGAGAGCCTCCCATACGCGCCCCCTTCAAAGCTCTGCGAGGCAAACGAGTCATCGCCGATGTAACGGCCCTCGATACCCGAGACCTCCTCGATGACTGTCGAGAGTGAACTCTTGTCACCCAACAGGTTCCAGTCGCGATCGAAGAAAAGGACGACTTGAGGAGCAAGAAGCTCTTGCAAGGTCCAACCTCGCGTAAACCACCTTGATCTCCTGAATACCGAGTCCTCGGCCTCCGGGTTGCAATTGGACGGGACGTCTGAGAGGTAGGCCAGACATATCGACGCGCCCTCGTACCACCGAAACATCGAATTGATCCCTTCCTGGAGCTCGGCGCTGCTGGATTTATCAATACAGCAGGTGTCCACCCATATGTACTGATACCCAGATTGCAAGGCCTGCGCGCAACCACGCTCTATCTTGGCCCATCCGAGCTTCTTCTTCCACGTCGGCGAGCTGGGATCCGCACGAACCTCGGCCGTTGCGGCTTGGACATCTTGGAAAGAGACTTCCTCGCCCGGCGCGCCCCAGGTATGGGACAGGATCGCGTAACTTGGAGCTTGATTATCATCGCAGGTCACAAGTTGGTGGGTGTTGGCGTTTAGAAGACGCATGACGCTTGATGTGCTGGCGGTCAGAGAATTTTGAAGAATTGAGGCTGGCGTTCTGCAAAAGAGAGGAAAACTAGGATGAATTCAAAGGGTTATTGGGGCATGGTAACTCCAAGTTTGACGGGGCCGACTCGGCAATAAGTCAACTATAAGAGCTGAATTGAAGTTAAGGTGTAAATTTATAAATTATCCATAGACGCGATCAGACGGCATTTGATTGGCCGTATGTCTTGGTTTGTCTACTCATGCCAACCAAAAGTGGGATGGAAGATTGCAAAAGATATTGGACCAATAAATCGAGTTAGTTTTGATTCAGAGGATGATGAGATGGTAAATTACCAGAGTGTTTGGTCTTAGACTTTCTTAAAAAAAAACCAACTCATGGGGCGGCGATGAATTCCATCTAACCCGTATCTATGGAAATCCCCTATGTCTCAAGCACTTTACTGTCGTCACAGCTGGAGCCGATAATAAGTTACATAGATATTACATCAACTAAAGAAGACCAGTTCGTTGCCACAATAATTATATAAAGTAACCCGTGCATGACTGAGTATTTTATAAGCTAAAAGGATCTTTTTAGTCATTATTCAACTAGTTTATAGGTGTTTACTAACAGTATTTTCAATTTTAATATTGACAAGTTTATTTTGAGGTACCTCTAGAGCTAAAACTAACGGATAGCGAGATATTTGAAGTGGATTTAAGTGATGGGCAAAATTGTTACAAGACAAGGGAAGGAGTGATCAGGACCAAGTTATATAGCTTAGCTTTCCCCTCTTCGAATACATCAGGCTTGTATATATTTCAATGCGGTCCACCGTGGGTGTATCTCCAACTCATCTCGCTACCAAATACTTACCTCGTGCCTATCACCAGAAACTACTATACTATAAACATTCCCTACTGTATTAGTCGTTTGGCCGGAATTGTAACTGGCGTAGCTTTGGGAGGCCCGACTACAATTAATCCGGCTACATTATCTTAACCTACTGCCTTGGCTGATATAATACAGGTACGGTGGCAGGAAACAGATTCGGTAATCCTTTCAATCATATCGTCGACACATTCTATCTCTACAACGGACCTTACTACTTCCGCAACAAATCTCCCATCGACGACTTCAACGACACCAACAACTCCAACGATTCCAACAACTCCAACGACTTCACAGACTGGCCAAACGGCAACGAGTAGAGGTCGTTTATCGAGTGGCGCTAAAGTCGGTCTTGGGATTGGAGTATCCATTCTCATTATAGCAGCGGTGATCCTCATTTTGTGTCTGGTACTTCGACGTAAAAGACAGAAAGGTTCGGTGGAAACGCCCCAGGATATACCGGTACGACCAGAGTTTAAGCATGAACTTAGCGATCAACACGCAATGACCCTGCTTCTAGAGCTCAGCACTCAGTATGCAATGGCCCCGCTTCCAGAATTCGGTACTCAACATACAATTGCGCCGCTTCCAGAACTTGACAACGGGAGAAATGAGCAGAGAATTGCATAGGGATGGCTAGCGAATTTGTTTAGCGAGAAATGGAACGCTTCAAAATAGAGGTATAAACCTCAAGTCTCTGAGATATTCCATTCTAGATCGATCCGAATAGGAGCAGACGGCATTAACTCAGAGTCAGCGGCTCATTTGATCTTGTCGTACGTGCCGAAGCGCAATGTCCACATTTTCATCGAGGGATATTTCTGCACCCTTAAGAATTATAGGTGTAAACAATCGATCTATGACCTCCTCGGTTACAACTCCCTTGATAGTATTAGAAACTGGTTCAGGATCCAACTTTGCATGCTTAAGAGCCTCACGTGACCGGTATTAGCCTCGCCGTTTGTTGCTGGCGATCAGAAGTCTCTGGCAGTGCTATTCCACAATGGAATCTCACCCCAAATATCACGCGATACAAGGATGGATCAAGGAATTGAAAACTATCACCGTGGCCGCAATTTGTATGGTCTGGGGTGGATATGCTATATCTTACACCGCCTTTATTTCTGCCATGCATAATACTACAATGCCCACCTTACTCCAGCTGGGGAAGATTGAACATAGTAACATAAGTTGTAGTAAGGCTGTTGAACTGCCTAGCTTCTTTAGATCCGAGAGTAAATCTTTCGCCTTTCGTGTTCATTCAATCTCTCTTCCCGCTTGTGGCTGCTTTATTGCTGTTCAATCCTCGTTCAATTTCTTCCTGCGCTATACAGAATGAAGACACTTACCAAGAGTGAACTCTCCAGCCTCGCAGGCCCTTATTTTGCTCCCGAAGGCTTATATCAATACATCAAGTCACTACCTTTCTTAGGCACTGTGACCAGCAATATCTCTTCACTCGTGGCAGGAGAGTGGGTTGAGCTACTCTTGACTTATGAAGTTGGTGGAAGTGGCCTTGCGGACGGTGCCTGGATCAAAGGAACTTTCAAATTCTATTCTGTGAGTGGCATTTCTTACCGAATTCTCATCGACCACTTTTTGGAAGGGTAATTGGGCGGCGACTAATATGTCCTGTTCAGGCTCACTCTTTTGCTAACAGGTTAACCGTAGGATTGGGCGCTGTTCCAAACGTCAGACCGCACTCGTGACAACTATGTCTCTGCGGAATATTTTCCCAACGAGCTTCACCCTGGGCAGACTCCTGCAACAGTGCAGTCCCTCTCTGTTCGTTTCGACCAAAAGGGACACGAACGCCCGTTTCAGAAAGCCATCATCATTGATATCGTCAATGGTTACATCAACCCCGGTGATAAAATTATTGTCCGTCTTGGCGATCGCCGCTTTGGTGCTCGAGGCACGAGGGCGCAGACTTTCGTGGAAGATAATTTCCTCATGAGATGGTACATAGACCCCGTTGGAACCTCGAGATTTGCAGCTATCAAGCCTGATATCGCTATTGGTATCCTCCCTGGTCAGATTGAAAAGTTGAGATGTCACACGCCGAGACTGGTGAGGCCAGGTGCAGAATTCCCAGTGCATGTGCATGCTATGGACAAGTGGGGAAATGCCACTATAAATCTCGGTGGCCACGAGGCACAGTTGCGAATTTATTCTGAGGGTACCAATAATTTGGTGCTGGAAAAGCGGGTGCCTTTTGCAGAGAAAGGTTGGACATATGCAACTTTCCCCTACTTAAAAATACCTACCGCAGGCGACTATAGTGTTGTGATAGTCATCGCTCCATCTCGACTTACGACTTCGTCTATAAGCGCCAAGCCTCTAATCCCAGTACATCATTCTATAACGACAACTCTTACCGTCTCAACAATCTCAAATATTCCAAGACAACTTTTCGCCGATCTTCATGTTCATTCGGATGATACAGTAGGCACCAACAGCACATCCTACAACTTCTCTTACGCTCGACTCATTGCTGGGCTTGACATAGTTGGCTACACGGCCAATGACTTCAACATCACGGCTGCAAAGTGGTCGTCGACCATTGCCACAATCAACTCAGTCAATGCCTCGAACCCAGGCTCATTCCTTGTCTTTCCAGGTACTGAATGGTGTGGTAATAGTGCCGCGGGTGGAGATCACAATGTAGTCTTCCTTGATGATCCAGAGACGGAAGTCATTGAATTTCCATTGGACAAGAACGGGAACGTGGCGAGGAGCTTCGAGTGGAATGAAGATGGACCTTCTGAATTACGGCCGGGCACCTGGCCTTTGGATGAAGTCTACGCTACCTACGCCCACTCCCCTGAGAGTCACCTTATGATTCCTCACGTTGGAGGTAGGAGGTGCAACCTAGCGTGGTATCATCCCAAGTTAGACCGGCTCTTGGAGATTGGAAGTGCATGGGGTTTGTTCGAGTGGCTATTAAGAGATGCAGTAAAGAGAGGATGGAAAATGGGTGTCTGCGCCAATAGTGACGAGCACCGAGGACGGTGTGGTGGTGGAGTACCCGGGACAGCAGTATTTGGGACAAAAGGCGGTTTGACTGGAGTCCTAAGCGAGACCTTGGATCGAAAATCAGTGGCTACTGCGTTACGCGCCCGGAGAACTTTCGCAACTACTGGCCAGAGACTTGTGGGATTGCTGTCTACCGACGATGGAGCAGTACAAGGTGACGAGGTACTCCTGACGGCTGAAGAGAACCTTAAAGTGAATTATGCACTGTTTGGGGAGGCTGGTTTCTCGTCGGTAGAGGCTTGGGACTCAAGTGGATGCATATTGAGACGGGATCTCTGGACAGAAGTTGGAGGTGATCGTTCAACCTGGAGGACTATACGGGTGACCTGGGGAGGTGCTACACTGTATGATAGGTACAGAGAAGCCGTTTGGGAGGGCCGAATCGCCATTACTGGCGAGACAAAAATTGAGGCAATCACGGCATTTGGTGGGGTAATCGATGTGCCTGAAGACGTGGTCCAACACAATGGAGAGCAGTCAGTTATTTTCCAGACCCGCACGAGTGGTGACTTCGACGGTGCCAACCTATCTCTATCCTCCGCTGCCGAGACCATCATTGTCTCCGGGTCACTCGGTGGCTATGTCAAAGTAGGCGATGCACTCGCCGGCAATCCACACAAACCACAGCCAGAGTTTCTCCTCGAGGCGGCGTGGGACGAAGTCTTGGCTCCCGGTGGCAAGAAAAGTGCGATTGCAGGTGGCGCGGAATTATTTGTGAGAATCGAAGCTGTGCCAATCACGCCGTTGCCGAAACGAGTAGAAGGAAGTTTGACGATCAAAGGCAAATCAAGGAAGGACAGTAATGCCATTTATATTGTTGGGAGGGAGTGGGATGGTGGGAAGGTTATCACAAGTCCTCTCTTTCTTGAATATACTCGAGGATGAGACTAAGAAATAGGAAATATTTTGTTCAAAGTAGAAGAATTCTAAAATTACCAATTGACACAGTCTTCATATAAAAAGCTACCTAGGTTTTTCTAGAGAATGTGTATCTTGGCATTTCAATATTACCAAGTCTCACCCACGACTTACAGGCTTAACGCAGTTCAGTGGGAACATAGCATGTTAAACTTCAAGTCATCAATTGCAGGGACATTATTTCTTGGTTCGGAATGAATGTGCATTCGTTGCAATGAATAGTGTCATATGTCGCAGATCCCCTGCTTGTTTATTAAAGCCAGAAGTAGCAACGCAACTACCTATTATGTGTCCCTCTGAGCCAGAAATCACCAAATACCCATTGATGCCAGAACAGATCAAATACGTTGTGAACTGTGAAGATAGTAGGGTGGTGCTGTACTAATGAGCCATGGTATGACGAGAGTATTATGTGCCACGATCGAGCCGCAAGTGTCCCTTAAAGCCCACGTGCGCATATGGCTTGCAGCATCGGGTCTGAGCTAGGGGCTTGTTTTCGCAGCTTGGGCTTCAACAGGTAATATCACGAGAGATATGGCAAGATGTTTCTCTGGACTGCTATGCTGAGATTGAACGCTCTTCTCGGCCACTTCATTGCCGGGCCTCTGAGAGCCATCTCCAAATCAGCTCAGCGTATGCAAATCGCGGCGGAGTCGAGCCCTTCTTGTATTTCATCTGACGCCGTCGCAGGAATGCCATCACTGGCGAACATCACTCTTGACGACATCGCAATAGGCCTCGACACAGGACACTTCACCTGCGTCGATCTCACACGCGCCCATCTTGCTCAAACGCAAGAAGTCAACGATGACCTTCACGTGGTAATTGAAATCAACCCTGAGGCGCTCATCATCGCAGCTACCCTCGATGACGAAATAGCGAAGAAGGGTAGAAGAGGGTAGACATATCTCTCTTTCTGGGCGGAGAGAGCTGATCATCTGTTACAGACAGCTTCACGGCGTGCCAATATATCTGAAGGATAGCATCGGCACCGCCGATCAGATAAATGTCACAGCCGGATCGATGCATTACTCGGTTCCAAACCTCCAAGGGAGTCGTTCGTATCGCAGGAACTACGACGAGCTGGCGCATAATGTTGTTGCCATCAAACCTACCGTCGGACTTGTTTCTCGCGATGGTTGCAATATCACGACGACAAGATACCATAGGTCCAATAGCACGTACTGTCAAAGATGCCGCCCACATCCTTTCTGTTATCGCGGGAGCAGACCCTCATGACAGGTTTACAGACAAAATCCCTTTCAAGGAGATTCCCGATTATTCTTCTGAGCTCTCCACATCTCTCGTAGAAATCCGGGTTGGCATACCACGCAATGCTTTCGATGTCGAACCCTTCGTTTTTCAGGCCTTTCAGCACGCAATGTAGCTGTTGAAGAACAACGGGGCTGTAGTAATCTAAGATGCCAACTTTTCTGCCCTTGTCGAGTATAAAAGTCTGGATTCCTGGCTAAAAGATGTTGTCCTCTTCACTGATTTCAAGAGCTCGCTCAATGAGTACCTGTCGACATTGGCCGAAAACCCAACCCACATCCACAACATATCAGACCTCATCGAGTACACAAAGCCCACTCCCGAAGAAGAATTTCCTAGGTTTGACATCGAGGAGTTCGAGACGGCAGAGAGCACAAAGACATTTGATGACCCTCTTTACCAAGAGGCGCTTGCTAAGGAGTCATACTTTGGTGGGGAAGGGAGTATCTTAGGAGCACTTGAAAAGTTCGACCTTGATGCACTTATCGTTCCGACAGCCGCCAAGATGCCTCTTCGCTTCGCCTCCATCAAAGGGCTTCCCATGGTCACAGTGCCCCTTGGTGCATATCCAGACGGAACCACTATTCAGCGAAATAAAAAAGACAATTTCGTAGACATTGGTCTAAACGTGCCGTAAGTCACTGCCTCTAGGTTCCTTTATCGGGAGAGGATCTACTCACCTCTGAAGCAGATTCTGCGTTACAATTCTAGGCCGAGCCTTTTCCGAGAAGAAATTGATTCAAATCACCTATGCTTTCGAACAGCTCACAAAAGCTGCTGGCACTATCCACCCCATCGTTCTCCCATCTAGCAACTTAGGAGAGATTGTCAGAAATGGTGCTTTATATGATCAAAGCAAACGCTCGGATTATAAACAGAAGGAATCGTAGGCTTGGAATCTTCGAATGGGAGGTTCAAAGGGTGGAAATGTTTCTAGATTGGCGTTGCTAATACTCCGCCAGTTCATCTAGCCTCGTGCGGACAATTTCTACCTTTCACAAAGCCTTCTCCTCTAAGCCCCTTCGTTAGAGCTTTTGCCGCAATATAAAACCTCTTCAAGTCTTCTACATCAATAAATATAGCTATCTCCGCCTTCGTTCATATAGTAGCCACTTTTTGATACTTTGGATGCCTATCCTGAAGAACAATCCTCTCCTCTCCGTTCTCCTCTGCTTCAACAAGAGGTATATCAGGGTAGACCTGCAGACTGCTCTAGTTTCACGGAGCTGAAGCACAGGCGCCAGGTGATGACGCGGATGATGTGTATGATACCTCCGATGGGGACCCAGATTAAAGGATCCCACCATGTGTCGCAAGCGTTTACTCTGTAGCGCATAGAGGCACCGTCTTGAGTTCCGATCTAGAATTCAATTCTTCTTCAGTTATCTACAGCCGCAAATCATTCAGCTCTTTCGGTTCCTGCGTCCTGGAACTCGTGCAGAGCATATGGGATGGCACTTCTTCAGGGGATATCAAGATACAGCGGGACTCGGCGCCGCTATAGGCGGTTTCAACACGCGTTTCTCTGTGCAGATCTGTGAGTGTTTCCTCTCACAGATAAGTAAGGACAACTTAGGCGGCGCCTGATCAGATGATATTTCTTCCAGCTTCATTCTTAACCGCGGAGGCCCGAATATAACTCCCAAGCGCCTAGCCTGCCGCCCATGTAGGAGAAGTACACCTTTGCCTGGCCCAATGTCCAGGCCGCTATAGCGAATTGCACGCCTATTGATGACTTCCCAGAGGTCTACTTTCACAATGACTCGAATAAAGGGAACCAGTTCTGCTGGAGCACCATAAACTGCGCGATTCAAGCCTCGGACCCGTACCAGCAAGCACAGTATTCGGCAGCGGCAACGATTCTCGGTCTCGTAAGTCTCGTCGAGAGCCGAGAAGGACTCTTTGAACCATGGCTCTGCTAACCTAGCCTCAGGCGTATAGCTACCTAGGATCCTGTCGATGATGTCTACGAGTGTAGACGAGCTTCTTCAGATCCACGCCCGCTTCCTGGTCCTTGCTTTCTTGCTCAGCCTGTGTAACCCCTACTATCTCGCCCACGCTGTACATCCCCGAGGTCCCCACGCACGTCATTGTAAGCCGGCGATCTGCTGGCCTCAAGAAGATACTGTTCCATAAATTCCGCGTTCCTCTTTTGGGGGTGTACGGCTTCACCGTCTCCATGCTATGGCTGCATGATGCGGCGCTGCATCTACTTGCTGCTGACGCGGCTAGTGTTTTGTTTTACAATGCTATTCAGCTTGGGTACCGGGCAGTCGTGTAAGAAACCCTAGAAACTTCATTTTCCCCTTTTGAGAATGGCTGTTGGCAGTGCGAGGCTCTCCCCGCTATGGTTATCGCCGTGAAACTTTTCCCCTTCAAGCAGATAGTACAGGTTATACCACAGCCGCGTAAATCTGTGATGACATCGCTAAATTGAATCGAATTCTAAATCGGGGTGCGAAAGGGTGTCGGAATCGGGGGAAGGCATTTGGATCGTGCGTTATGATAGCAAATCTACTTATGAGTTAGAACAGTAGATATTGAGTAGTAGAGAGAAGATTTAAGCTTTGTACTGTGATCTTAACTCATCCACAAGAAACGAACTCCGCTGAGTTACGAATGGCATAGTCAAGAGTGAGATTACGAACACGCGACGGTAATTCAAGCGTGACAATGCTAACTACCTACCCTGACGGCACGAGAGATTCAGCATTAATAATTGATTGGTATATCTCAGCAGCATATCAAAATCAGATCTCATCATCACTGGAATCGCTGGTATCGCTGGTATCTCTCCAATCCCCAAAAACAATCCTTTGTTTCTCTCTTTCTTCCTCCCATTTTTTCGTTTCTGCTGCCCAAGCTTTGGCTTTTTCATCTGACTTCATCTGGGCAACACGTCTCATCTCCGCGAGTTTTTCTGCGTACTTTCTATCAAGGATAACTTTCGGCTCTATTGTGGGGATGTTCCAACGCGGTCTACCTCTGCTGATGTCTTCTACCAACATCCTATCAAGTTCCTCCAAATCCACCTTCGCACTCGTGTGGTCTAATTGTATCTCCACGACTTTCTCCCACGTCACCTTCGGGTTGAAGAAATGGTAGTTTCTTTCGGTTTCTTCCAAATTGATAGGATCCGTAATAGTGAGGGGCGTTGAATCCTGGCCTTCCTTTTTATAATGTTTCACCACCAAGTAAAGCTTCTCCAAACCACCTATCATGCGAGCAAGCTCGGCAATAGATTTCTCTAATGACATTCTCCTGATATCCTTAGCTTCCGTGAGCAGCAGTGCGACGTTTTTCACTCTCAGCAGATTGTCCATATCAAGCATGCTGAATGCGCTTTTACCAAGTTCTTGAGTCAGGGAGGACAAGCTGCCATCAGCAAAGTAAAGTGAAAAATCATCGTGCCGCAGGTAGAGTATGTCGCGCTCGAAACAAAACCAAGTGGTAGGTATTGATCCAAGAGGTGAGAAGATTTTGTGGTAGTCTCTTGAGACGACTTCAAAAGCTTCCTGACAGACGTTCGTGATATTGGGCGGCGGGCAATCCGAGACTAGCTCAACTAGGTGGGCTTTTTTATACGCATCTTGATCATCCATATCAATCACGTCGGCCAGTAAACCCCTCTGTCCCCTTTGCCAGGGAGAGCTAGCCACCATGCCCGCCTTTGGTGGCGGCCAGATTCTTCTTTCCTTCTGCTCCCACTCCCCAATTGTCATATTTTGCTTCCTCTGCTTTAAGTTGACAACCCTATGTCTGGGCAGAGCTCTTTCCCATATCATTATTTGTAATTCTTTCGGGAGGATTAGGAAGACCGTAAAGGTGTCGAAGCGGGACCCCGCCATCATTGCAGGAGCAGTTTATCCGGGAAGCCTGATTCCAGAAGACAGCTAGCTAATCAGCCGATGTGTTAAGGCATAGGAATCTTGATCGTACCTTTGTCAGATGTTTGTGCCAGAGCTCAAGGTAGGTAGACGCGGAGTCGAAATGTCTTTGGTAGACTCAATATCGCGCTAAGAGATTTGGTCGAAAAGAATTCGAGAATCAAAGAGCAACAATCAATTATTTAAATTCTCTACAATGAGGAAGCACAACTTGAGTAGTAGTTAGATGCAGATTGAAGGTAAGGCTGACGTTTATGGAGGAAAGTTAGGGGATGATGGAGGCGTTTCAAATGGTGATCTGGAGGGGTTAATCACGTGATGTCGGAAGATGTCGCTTAACCATCCTCTTGTTTATGTTTTGAGGGGTTTTCGTCTTGCTTCACTAAAACACTTTCATTCATTTCACGCGCTCGACTAAACGAACAGCCGGCTCAATCTCGTCGCCAATCAATAGAAGTCTCGTCGGTAAATCGCTCGGTTTGTGTTTATAGCAGGAATATAGTGAGTCACATCGTTGAAGACATTTGGCTGCGAATTGAATAGCCTCAGGTACTTCTCCTGTTTCAGGTCGGTGGTATCCCCAACCGAAAGGTAGTTTTGTTATGCTCACTGGATATTTCAGTAAACGTTGATTTAATCCTTCAAAACCTATCGTCTCTTGTGAGAAACTTCAAGACCATCAGCTCTTTAAACTCCACCTTCTGGCGAAAAAATCGCAAGGACACCTTGTAGTCACCGACTGCCTACTTGGGTCGATGGTATTATGACTCTATTGAATGGTGATCTGAGTGCAATTCTCAGACGGGTACACATGAGATAGGATTTGACGAGATCCATTGACTACCGTGGCACAGGTAAAGCAACCGCTGTCAGCAGTTGTCTGCCATTCCTCGATTGATCTCTCGACATAACTTTCTTCTTCCACGGCTTGTCTATTACTGATGATATAATTTTCACCGAAAAGACAAGAAGGGCAAAGGCCAGGATGGTGCTTGAACTTTCAAGATTAGCAAGAAAAACACAATACAGCTAAAAGGTGGTTGCTGATCGCTTCCTATGGAAGTCTGAATTCGAAAGCTGCACCTGACCCGAATCAACTACCAAATCTTTGTTCATGTTCGAGTGCGCTTCTGAATAACCAAAGAATGCTTTGCTGAGTACTTAAGACAAATGGACCAGCAGCAAGTGAAACCACCCGAACAGAATTGTCAGTGAAGAAAGAATGAGACGTAGTTAAAGGCAGGCTTATTTCCATTGGTCATGACGTGTTTATCACGTGGTCCGGCTTGAAAATGGGCATATCATTCCTGTAATACCCAGGGGTATAGAAAAAGAGCACCTGTATAGTTGCGATTTTAAAATTTATTGTCCGTTTTTCTTCTGATCCTTGGAACCAAGCCCAAAATGAAAAGAGGGTAAAGAGAAGAGCAAAGAAGAAGTCATACAGCAACAGGAGGTGCTTCAACAGTTCTAGAAGGATTAGATCTGTCACAAATGGCTAGTACAGAACCAGGAAGTGGATATTTGGAAGAGGAAGCAATCGTATCTACATGTGCGCCACGGATGTGTAGTTTGTGTAGATCTCAAATATATACTGCCGAACTAAGCAGGTCTATAAAGTACATTAATCTGGAAAAACCTAAGACAGAAATCACTGCGCTCCATTCTCTTCGATGAAAATGAGTGCCACCCTGCGGCTGACATGAAGCCTTCGAAATTGGCCTAAAGAACTAGCATTATAAAACATTTCGAAAGCATACAGTAAAATCCTCCCGATGTCAAGAAAAACCTAATGTGCCGAGAACCGATGAGTACTTTGATCCAACAGAAGAAAAAGACTTCCCACTTCGTGACTTCATACAGTAGACCTCAAAATCGGACCGAGTTCGGAACACTCCAAGATGTTTTTGGCCGTAGCTTTCTTTTTGAACCGGTAATACCACAGCTGATGACCTGCATTAGCCTAAAGCGAAGCTGATCGATGGACAATGCCACTCGTTGAGGAAATACTTACTCTTGTAATTCAACATGAACTTGTCTTTTATATACTCGTATGAATTTTCTGCTCGCATGTTTTCTGGCCAAGGAATTTGTCCCCATGCGTAATCTTATATCGAAGATCCAAGACGAAGATCTAAGTGCTTCTTCCCGAACTTGAATCTCGTAATTACAGACGCCGCGGAGGAATGTACGCTGCCGGAAAAGTCTTCTGGGAATCGGAACGGGTATTGAGGTGGTCGAAGCTGCTGGTGCTAGGATACGCAGGTCGGTGGTGGAGCAGATGAACAGGGAGCACTGGACGTTGATCTACGAAAAAACCAGGTTAGCACTGAAGATTGAGAGGCTGTTCTTTAAGGTAAACTTACCCCTGCTTTCTAGTGACTTCAGACTGTAATAGGCAATGATATTTCCAAACAAGGTAGCTACAAAGCAAGCCAATCCGAGGGTGATGGCGATGATGTCTGCATTTTGGAGAGCTAAGGTGATTTCAGAAGAGTGTCTGGCTCTTGGACGTGGTACTTGCGCATTTTGTTTTGCATGTTGTATCAATTTTGATTATCTAATTGTTGGCAAAGAGGGAAGAAGAAACAGACGTCTCAAGAGGAAGTTGGAGGTTGATATATGCTCTAGATATGGAGGAGAAAGGGGCAATATGAAGGAGAGGGGACGAAAATCTAGTACGCTTGTATATACGAAGCGTGAGCACCCAGAGAGCATAGAGAGAGAGAGAGGAGAAGGACGGTACTTTTGGAGGACCAATAGGAAGGGCGGAATTTTGGAGAAGCATTGACGGTACTTTTGGAGCAAGAAATGAGGTTGTTCATAACGATGATACAAGGCATTGGTGGTGTTGGCGCAATTCTTTTGCTCCCACATAAAACTCGACAAGGCGGGTGGAAAACACAGAGGCTGCCTGTGTGGGACTTTTGGAGACCAGTGAAGGGACCACCCGGTTCGAGCTACGCTGGAAATAGAAGCCGCAGGTCAACCGTGGCAGGCAGGATCCGGCTGGGAGAAAAGCGTGAACGCACGGATAATGCGTTCTTGGCACTCCCACCCAAGAACAACAACAACAACGCACGGACGGTACTTTTGGAGATGGACGCTAGTTCTGCCTTTCTTCCTGATGTCTGAAGTCACACAATGAAACATCGATTCCTGTTCCCTGGACCGCAGACCGGCCGTTCCATCCGCATCCTTGGTGATGATTTGGTCAAGCGACATTCCCTTGGTTTGCCTGGCGTCTGCAGGTGAGAACAGCCACCACCAAACCCAACCGCAGCCGAGCGGCCTCTTGAACATGTTTTATACTTGCTCTCTTCTTTTTTCCTATTACCTTCTCTCACATTCATTGAACTGTTATATTCTGCCTAGCCCTTTTCTACTGTCTCGGAACACCACGACGTTCGAGTTATTTTCCTTTCTCAGACAGACATGGACTCTCAGTGGAGTCCAGCCCCTCCATGGGCAGCACTTGTATCCTTCGAGAACCTCGACACATTCTGGAACAACCAAGACATGCAGCCGGAACTACGCTCGCAAAACAATGCCGAGTTCCAGCCAAATACCAAACCGGATAATGCACGAACATACACAGCGAAAGACTGGGATGAACAAAGAGAGGAGATCGCGAGGCTGTACAAGAAGAATACTTTGAAAGATGTTAGGATATTGATGAGAGATCAACATGGACTAATTGCTACGTAGGGAAGATCCTTGGCTTGATTCTTTACTTACTGACTGAATGGCAGACCAAAGCAGTACAAAGATCGAATTGCGAAATGGGGCCTAGACAAGAACATCAAGACAGAGGAGATGGAGGCTATCATAAGAAAGCGACAAAAACGAGCATTGGAAGGGAAGCCCTCAGCCTTTCGAGTCCGCAAACGACCAGTTGTTCAAGCAAAGATCGACCGATATATAAAGGAGCATCCTGACCTATCCTTCTCGCCAGATGAGGATGCACATATAGGTGAGGCTGGGAGCATAGCAGGTACCAATACTCTCCCGCGAGATTTATTGCACTATATCATCTAACTTCTTTTTGAACATACAGCCACTCCTGCTGCTATCACCTGCTACACCCCGTCGGATATGGGGCCACCAACACCCCGCGCGGCGCCGAGCCCAGGTGCAAGCTCATACCCACGTCCTATCATGAACGAGTCTGCGCATTGCCGAAACCAACATAGTGGATCATTTCAGTTCGGCGATCCTGGTCCTACACTTCCAAGCTCACCCCTGGTTTCTTCGTTGATCAGTCGACAACCATCGTCGGCAATGTCAATGGCTTCACCACTAGCCCTTGCCGGCATCACTGAATCGGATGAATATAGATTTACAGGTCAAAGTCCAGCAACAATCTCTGTTCCATCAACTCCTCAAGCGTCAATTCATGACATGATGCAAGATGAAGTATTGAGTATTTCGTCTCGTAAGGACGATTATATTGTTCAACTGCAAACGAGAGATTCAGCCAAGGATCATACAGCGAAATCACCATACATCCCTCTCGGTTCTTTTCCGGAGCAATTTCAAAGAACCAGGCTTGCTCAAGCCTCTCGTAGCGAAGAAGGCAACAAGCTGACTACGGCTTCGAGTATGGATGCGAGTTTCAATGCTGCTCATTTGTCAGAAATGTATCCAGATACAATGGTATCTGCAAATGAGCCACTGGCCCGCGGTCAACGTCAGATAACTTCAATGCCGCTTGATGCTCTAGACAGCATGGTCAAACAGGCTTCAAAACTCTATGACGAAGGCAAATATAAGGCCGCCGAGAGGATACAACGACAAGTGTTACAAACTAGGCAAGAAATTCTAGGTGTGAAAGACCCTGATACGCTAAGTAGCATGTACGAATTAGCGGACATGCTTATGGTGCAGGGGAAATATAGCACTGCGGAGAAGATATACCGGGAAACACTACAGTTTAGGCGGGAAGTGCTGGACGCGGAGAACCCCAGCTTACTAAGAAGTATGAGCGGCCTAGCGACCGTATTGTATTGTCAGGGCAGGTACAAAGCAGCTGAGAAAATATTCCTACAAGCGCTAGAAGAATATGAGAACGTGCTAGGAGCGGACGACGAGTCCATATCCCATTGCGTGTATGGACTAGCGCGAGTGCTGAGATGTGGATCCAGAAATAAGGAAGCGGAGGAGACGTTGCAGCGTGTGTTAAGCAGGAATGAGAAGATACTAGGGAAAGAACATCCTAATACTCTTTCAAATGTTCGTAGTATAGCAGGTATGCTAAAATCTCAAGGTAAGGACGACGAAGCACGGGAAATGTACCAACGCGCGTTGAGAGGGAATGAGAAGGTCCTAGGGAAAGAGCATCCTGAGACGCTTGCAACCGTCCTTGGGATTGCACAGTTACTACATTCTCAAAGGAAGTATGAACAAGCAGAAGAGATGTACCAACGCGCATTGAGAGGGGATGAGAAGATACTAGGGAAAGAACATCCTAAGACGCTTTTAACTGTCTCTGAAATCGCACAGTCACTACATTCTCAAAGGAAGTATGAACAAGCAGAAGAGATGTACCAACGCGCGTTGAAAGGGAATGAGAAGGTCCTAGGGAAAGAACATCCTCAGACGCTTTTAACCGTCTCTKGGATTGCARAKTTACTACATTCTCAAAGGAAGTATGAACAAGCAGAAGAGATGTACCAACGCGCGTKGAAAGGGAATGAGAAGGTCCTAGGGAAAGAGCATCCTGAGACGCTTTTTACCGTCTCTGGGATTGCAGAGTTACTACATTCTCAAAGGAAGTATGAACGAGATGTACCAACGCGCGTTGAAAGGGAATGAGAAGGTATATGGATTGCATCATCCCGAGACTGAAGCACTTCAGGCGGATTATGAGGATTTTCTTGAGGAAATCAAGGCCCAGGAAGGGTAGTTGAGGGGATGTCTGGTTCGCGAATCGGATCTTGGGCTTTCTTGCGAATGGGTTTGATAAGTGAGAAATCGGTGCAGCATCCGAATCAAAGGAGTTAAGGTCCACTAGGTGTGTTTGGCTCGTCAATGGGGCTCTGCTAGGAAATCTGCTCTCATTATTAATTCCTCGGGAAACGGGAAGGTCAAGTACATTTTCTCAAAACTGGAGCCGGAAGGAAAGAGGTCTAAAAAGGAGGAGTTTCTGATAGAATTGATGGGGTTATGAACCTGTTTCTGTTTCTGTATTGATCCAGACCCACAGCCATGAGGATGATGCAAAGTGAAGTGAACCACAGCGTATCAAACTATGAGATATTATCCATATTGACTGCATGACGGTGATCGGGTACCTTAATGTACGTCTTCCAGCCGAGGTGCATCCCTGTGCATCCTCTTGGTTGTGGAATGGGGTTTTCCGTGGTGGATGGACACGTGAACAAATGGTGAAGGCAGAGGTTGGGTCTTGAAAAGCGCTTTATTCACATAAGCCTAGTAGCCTACCCGCTACACTATCCCACTCCTCGTCCCACCTTCTCTTTCCCTCTTGTACAGCGCCCTCTCTGAGTTTGGCTAGCTGTTTCCCGTCCTTCTCTCTGAATAGATCAATGAGACAATTGGTGAGGCCTGCACTGGTTGAGAAACCACGACCGTTGATGTTCTCCTTTACCAGCTCTCCCCAACTTTCATAATTACTGTACCCGATAACGGGAAGACCAGAGCCGAACATGTCGACGATTTTCATGGGAAGATCGACACCAGAGCTACTCATGTGCAAGCACACTCCTAGATCCGCACATGCTAGCAAGGTTGCATAATCTTCGGGTGATAGCCAAGCAGACAATATGGTGACGTTTTTCAGTTTCCCAGAGGAAGTGAGGGAGGAAATCCGGTCAAGATACATCTGTTTCTGGGGTCCTTTGCCGGTTATGATAGCGAGAATAGGAGGGAGGGTGGAGGAGGAAGCGGAAGAAGAGTAGGAAGTAAGCGCAGAAAGAAGGAGAGAAAAGTCTTCATCAGGTGTCCAGGAAGTGGAGCTGACGAGTAATTTTGTTTTGCCAGCCATGATGTTCAAAGCATGCTTTTGGGTTTCTGGCAATCGCTGCAGAAATGTACGACGTTTTTCTATGGATGATATGGGCTGAAAAATGGCAGCTGGTCTGTCGTGAAGGGTGAATATTGGAGATCGTATATTGTAAGGCGGGTTTTGTAGTTGCTTCTCCATGGCATTGGTGACTGTGAACGAAGCAGTGGGAGTCCAGCTCCCCAATATAGCTTCGTAGTATTTTGATATAGTGACAAATGGATGATTAGCACCTCTTGTGCCTGCCAATATCGACCATCCATAATTATGCCAGTCAATCACAAAGTGCGTGTTTCGGAGAAAGCCAATGATGAATGCGACGAGGAGAGTTGGTATTGAGGGAGGATTTTGGACGAGAAGCCAACGTGATGGCTTCGTGCGGTATCCTAATGCATAGAAGAGACTCCATATCTGCCATAAAACCTTCAATGGTCCTGCGAGAATAAATGGGAGTGTTTTCGATCGTAGAATTGATGGCGGGGGTGGAAGTGGGATGATTGAGATGAGAGGATTGCCAATCAGGCCAGGATGGAGCGTGGATTCTTGGAAGATTTAGTAAACATTCTCATCATGTAGCTACGATCACTTCTACCTTGATATCCAATTACATCCACTCTGCCTCCATGCTTTGCTATACTTTGTGCATGATATTGCATTCGCGGACTTCGCCCGATGTCTCCGAGAACCAGCACTTGGACGGAGACTTTAGGCTCTTGGAGCTCGCCATTCACCACAATCTTCGGAGGCGAATGTTTGACATAACGAGTAGGAAGCAGCAACAGAATGACGGTGAAGGTTGTCGAGGCGATGACTGCCAGTGTGAGGAGAAGATCGAGCATTTTAACGAGCGGGGTGAGAAATCTATCGTGGAAGTAGATCAAGGCAAATGACTGGCAGTCATATCAGCGAAATGGCCCCGTTGATCGTGCCACAGTGGAAATGGTCGGGGTTCGAAAAGTATATATATAATTCATGGTGTTTTGTCCTTCGGGCAAAGGTCGGGAGAAGTGCCATCGGACATCGGACGGCATCGGGCCGATGTTTCTCCAGCTGCCGTCTGCGGGTGAGGGCCCGTCTCGTGCATGTTTTTCCGTCGCCTATTTGAGTCCTTCCTGCATCTGCCTATCAACATCGAGCATGCATGACATGGCTGTTCAGGGGCAGCAATCAACGCCAGACCGCGCTCGACCAAATAATCTCCACAACAAAGAGACGTTTCTCTCTTCCCCTCCTTTGCACCCGCCACAACGACGTCAACAACATCAACAAGGATATCCTCAAGTCGCCTCCAGTGAGAGTCCACCTTCTCAATACCAAGCTGGAGATATTGGCCAAAGTCTTCAGCATATCCACCATCCACAGCTTACACAAGAATCGCCGGACACATGCGGAGTGGTGGTCGTACATCCTGAGCATCTAGGCTCGATTGAATCCTCTTCTAGGTCAACAATGGCTTCATCCTATGCTCTGCCAGCATCTGCCATGACCCATAGCCATATTCATCATGGCCACAATCATCTCCATTCCCATTCTCTAGGTCCGAGTCGGCAGCAACTCCCAACCAACAACAGAACGCTGAAGCCGGAACGATCGAACAGCAGCTTGCATCTACATTCCCATTCCGAGTCAAACCTCGATCAGTATTCCAACAGTCCTCCTCGAGAATCACATCGCGAAATCCGATATCAAAACCTGCCAACCCCACCTGATAGTACAAACTTCCCTCCTGTTGCGACCTTCGAGAAACGATTGCTTGAAGCTCAAACAGAGAAGCCAACCTACAATACATCCCCAAATCCTCCCCAGATCGCTGTGTATGAACCGCCGACAAATACAGTCAACAAGCCCCACGATCATGGACACCATGATCATCACCACGACCATCATGACCATCACGACCATCACGACCACCATCATAGCCACCACAATCATCATACCCTTAACCCTACCTTACCTGCAGAGCCTCGCTCGAAAGTTACGAACCTCTTACTCCCGCTGGTACTGAAATGGCCTCTCCTCCACACAATATTAGCAGAAAAGGACTCCAGAAGAATATTCTACTTTATGAGGTTGGTGAAGACCCCGCGGTTTAGTTCGAAACTAACGATAGTCTAGTCTCAACTTTGCTTTTATGCTCGTTCAGGCTTTTTATGGGTATTTAACCAATTCTCTTGGTTTACTCAGTGATAGTATACATATGTTTTTTGATTGTTTGGCTTTGGGAGTTGGATTATTTGCATCTATGGCAAGCAAATGGCCGCCGAGTGAACGGTTTCCATATGGTTTTGGAAAGATTGAAAGCTTGTCGGGTTTTGGAAATGGAGTCTTCTTAGTGTATGGACTCTGAACTCGTTCGCAAATACTGTGCTAATTGATTTAGGCTCATAAGTATCGAAATTATGATTGAGGCAGTGGATCGGTTGGCCGATGGAATACCAACCACTCGTTTGGGAGAGCTGTTTATTGTTAGTTCGCTGGGTTTAGCTGTCAACTTGGTTGGTATGGCGTGTTTCGGCCACCATGGACACGCTGGGCATGATCATGGAAGCCACAGCCACGGCCATTCACACGATCACTCACACTCACATTCGCATTCACATTCTCACGAAAAACATGCCCATGATTGCCATGACCACGATCATGATCACAGCCATCACGCCCCACTTCTTGCCGACAAAAATCCTCCCAAGCACTCACACTCCCATTCTCACGAGAATGAGAACATGCATGGCATCTTCCTCCACGTTCTTGCTGATACTATGGGCAGTGCTGCTGTCATAGTCTCCACAATTCTCATCTACTTAACAGGCTTTAACGGATGGGATCCAATTGCGTCCTGCATCATCGCGGTCTTGATCTTCATGTCCTCCATCCCTCTCATCACCAGCAGCGCCAAGAAGCTCCTTCTCGCTGTCCCGGACCAAACCGAATACAATCTCCGAGAAACCCTTGCTGGTGTGAGCGATCTCAGAGGTGTGGGTAGCTACACCGTCCCAAAATTCTGGCTTGGTGAGAAAAATGCAGATGACCAAAGCGAGCAAGTTCTGGGCGTGATCCATATCATCGCTACTCGGGGTTCCGATCTTGATGATGTACGTGAACGTGCGAGGGACTTTTGCTTACTCAACGGCGTCGATGTCGTGGTGCAAGTCGAGAAAGATGGTGATACGAGTTGCTGGTGTGGAGGTGGGGCTCCTGGTCGCTCTCCTTCATTGTATTAACTTGGGTATTAAGTTTGGTTATGATTATGATTGTGTTATTACGCCTTCGTTTCTTTGAATACATGAATAGCGTGGCGGTATATTGTATATATGATGCGCTCAATTGGGATACGACGGCGTAGTTGGAGACGAGAAGAGAGAATAGATGTATAGATAGAGAAACCAATGATACCACATAAATTTGAACTTGGCCGTATCATTCGCTAGTGCGTGAGATTGATCACCGGAACTTGGCCATTATGTGTTTTCCAAAACTCAATGGACCAATCTCGAGAATTTCGTTTCAATATTCCGAAGGCGTCGTATTGGTTTGACATTGATCTCTGTTATATGCCTTCTGGGAGCTCAACAAAATGCAAAGTAGAGTATGATGAAATGAAATTTCACTATTCACCAAGCTATTGAATCAATGTCACTTCGTTATTAAGACTCACGATTCAGTTCGGTCACTCGACTGTAATCCAAGTTTTGCAATCTCTGAGAGATATTGTCGCAAGCGGATTATTCGTTCAATATTGAACGAATAATTGCCACGTGATCGACCAGCTGAATGCAGCCAGAACAACTCTCCGGATTAGGACTTTAA